>CAJNOL010001055.1:41863-83263 GCA_905250125.1 Rotaria sordida | reverse complement strand
CGCAAATGGTTCCAGTACGATCCTACAAAGTGGGTAATCTGGATGTTCAAAAAACTCGGTCTAGCTCACAATTTGAAGAGATTTTCCGAGAATGAAATTCGAAAAGGATCCTATGCTATGAAGCGCAAAGCCTTGGACAAATTTGCCGAAAATATAATTTGGCCTAAAGACGACACGCAATTGCCTATAATTTCATTCGAAGAATATCAAGAGTTAGCAGCCAAAGATACCAGTCGTGAACTCATTCTGATCGCTGGTTTCGTTCATGATGTCAGCAATTTTATTGACTCTCATCCAGGTGGACGTAATTTGCTCAAGCATCACGTAGGCAAAGATGCCACTGTGCAATTTCATGGTGGTGTAAAAGATCATAGCACCGCGGCACATAATATGCTCGCTATGATGCGGGTCGCTATTTGCAAGCATGGCGGCGAGGTGGAACACCTGAAGAAACGGTTCGGACATTGTCATACGCCAACTCCCATTTCTGCTTAGCTATTTTATTCTTTTGAGGCTGGGCATGTATTTTGTTAACAGTTCTATCTAATCTCAATTATGAACAAGCATAAATATTAAGTATTGCATTTAGAAAAGCTACGCTTACTAATACTTCTCTAATCAAATATTTGATATGTTACCCATGCATGGACGAGATAACGAAGTTCGAAATGGCAATTAGCTGTCGAAGAGTGTGGGTATGGATCAAGGTTCTCATTAAAGAGGAAGAAGTATCGGAGAAGCATCTTCCTCTGCCCTCCTCCTCCCTCTAAAATGCTCCGCTTTGTATGAAAATTCTTAATATTTTCTGCCAATTTTTTACAGTTTCATGGTGACTTTGAGCAGAAACTGGATTGTAGAAGACCAATCGCTCTTCTCTAGTCGAAAATGAAATAAAAATAAGCAGACAATGTCGTTGCGAGGCAAATAGGTGGGTGTGAGTGTGGGGTGTGGGTGTAGGTGTGAGTGTGGGTGTGGATGTGGGTAGGTGTGTGGATATGGGTGTGGGTGGGTGTGGGTGTGGGGTGTGGATGTGGTGTCATTCCCCTCTTTACCCACACACATCCACACTCACACCTACACCCTCACCTACCCTCACCCAAATCTAAGATTCACAGTAATTGATAGAGGAAATTATTCTCTATCAAACTGCACTTCACTTTTAGTTTTTTTCAAAAGAAGTGTTGATGTCTAGAAATAATCAACACAAATCCACCAATCCAAATACAGATCAGGTATAGTAGCTTTTAGTCGGAAATACGGCAGAGTCCAAAAAATCTGACTCAACCAGAAAACTATTTTCTATCGAGCAACAATTGATGTTAACGAGAGTTTTGGGAAAAGTGTTTAGAGAATTATCATCACTAAGTGCATCAGTATGCTCGTGATTTGATAATAAATCGACGATTCATCTCTAGCTGAGGACAGACTATAAATGAATAATGATGTTTCATCAACAATAGAGAATTATCAATAGCAATTGATTCTATTCAATTATATCAGGTTGTATAAAGGTGTACGATATGAATCAACTTTTCATGAATTATAAGATTTGTCTCAGTTTTGATGATTATTATACTCATTTTTTTTCTCTTTGATGTGCATGTATGTTCGAAATTCGCTTGCTGAAATGAACATATTATTGAAACTACTATCTTTTCATCTTTTTAAACTACAAAATACAAAATATTAGAACTCATATTATCGTAAATAAAAATCTTGCTAATGTTTTTTTTTTACTTTCTTAGATGAGAAAAAGAATAAAATAGTTAATTCAAAAATAAACTATACTAGTACAATGAATCTTTATCGATTTTCTTATTTGTAAAAGGAGTTTAACAGACGATATTAAATAGAAAATATGAATACCGACAGAATATTTAAGACTTTATCTTCGATGATAGCTGCGGTGAATATTCCTAATAACGTATGATGCAAAAGTAATGACACAAAATGTCGGTCTTTATAATTTTTCGTAGATACGGTTCTGGAACGAAATTTTTTTTATCAATCGATAGAAAATTTTCTCCTCTTTCGACCTATATACAAGTTATTTTTATCAGACACTCATACGTAGAATGCCATGAAAAAAAAGAGAGGCACCCTAAAAAATTTTTCGCACTTTTCCTATATTTCAAAATAATAGCACAAAATACCGACTATTATATCTTTTCTTTAAGCAAATGTTAGAACGAGAATTTTTTTATCAACTGATAGAAAATTTTTCGCTCTTTCCAATTGTATATAACTTGTTTTTGTCATACATTCATAAACGAAATGACACTTGAAGAAGAAGATTTGTCCATACAAGAAATTTTCGACTTTTAATTGATTTATCAGAGAGAATTTGTAAATCAATTGAAATATAATGGTTAGATAACAGCAGATACAATGCGTCATGTTACAGGTATGTCGGAAGCATTCATATTGTCAACTCGTTTAAATAACATTGTATCGTTTATTGCACGTAATGAAAATTTTTTTGACTACTACAAACTTTTTCGTGTATATTGTAGATATACTATTCAAATATTGATTCTCTGTATACGAACTGAACCGATTAAATGGCAGAGTATACTAACACCAATGAACTACGACAAGTGAAATCATGTGGATTTCTCGTAATGAAACCTAATCAGAGTTTTTTGCTAATGAAACATCCACATTACTATGATTTACCAAAAGGACACATGGAAATTGGAGAAAATGAGCAACAAACAGCTCTACGAGGTAAAAAAAAAACCTGAATCAGTTATAAGATATTATCAATATAACATTACCAAATCAAAGTTTTCTACATCACTAAATCTCTCATGTTTTTCTGATATAATCAAATTCGACTGAAAATTTATTTTCCATCTGAAAAACATAAGCAGATGTAATGAATGAATGATGATGTAAACTATATCCATCTTATTGAGACTACAATGAAGATCTTATATATTTAACACGAGAACTTTCAAGATGTCAAAATAGAATGTACAAAATTATTAAAATATTGACGGATACAACTAGACTATGATTTTTGTAGAAATGAGATCAACTTGTCCATGACCATTAAAAGATTAAAATGATCCTTAAAAAATCTATGAAGTCTATGTAGTTTAAATAGAGAGTATCTTATTAATATCAATTACCACTAAAATTCTTATACTATAAATTTAGAATTATGGGAAGAAACAGGAATCAAATCATCGGATATTGACATCGACCCTAATTTTCGATTCGAACACGTAATGATTTTTATTATTCTTATAGTCTTGAATATATTCACTCAGTTTGAATTTGTAATACTTTAGATTTACTATCCGACATACGAACGCTTTGGAGGCGAACAAGTGAAGAAGACACTCGTAGTGTTTCTAGCAAGATTAAAATCAGATTCAACACAAGTAAGAAATAACTTACTTTTTATCACACATTTTAATAATTTTCCCTACAGGTTATTCCTAGTGAACATCAGGATTTTCAATGGTTCACTTGGAGTTCTCCACCAGTTCCTATACAAACACACACAATCTATCCATTACTAGATAAAGTGTATGCACATCTGAACGCATAATACTTTCAATGAAAACCTATTGTAATCGTTCTTACGTCGAAATCATTTATCTTTTTGCTTAATAAACTAAATTAAGTTGATATTGATATTCTAGGTAAAAAACAACTTTTCTAAATGATAATCAAATAAAATTATGAAATTACGAGAAAGAGCAAAGTTGATCAATTTTTATATTTTATCGATTTCGTATATGTTCAAGAGTTACAACTATATAATTAGTTATATTGATATGTTTTGAATCATTTATTGTTGAAAATTTCATTCATTGGATTAAGTAAAAATATATTCAAAAAAGTTTTATTTTTTCTGTTTTCGAAGACTACGTGTTTGATTTAGTGAAAATTTTCATATTCGAAAACTCGTATGTGACATGGTCTTATGCGAAAAAGCTAATCATCTCGACATGAAGATGTAAAAATTTTATCGAATGGTAACTCAAATTATGTATAATTTGTTTTAACAAAATGAACTATTTTTTTTATCAAAAGACATATATTCGATATATTGGTAAATAGGGTGTGAGTATTAGTCTTCTTTTCCTTCCATATCCACACCCACACAATGAACATCCTTTATGCAGATTGCTGTAACGTAGAACAAGTTTTGCTCTAAATCACATCTCAAAACTTAACTCTCAAGATTAAAGCATACCTATGAATAATAATCATCGCTAAATGTTTATCACTACCCCGTTAAGTTACGAAGTTGTCAGAATACAAATAATTCTTGAGAGTCATTCGCAAAATACATTCTACCTTTTCCCGATAGACTCAAATACAGTACGCAAAAAAAAATCAAGCATATTCGTCGATATATATTCACTACATAGAAATTTCAATAATTTCCGTAGTCTTCGAAATTTTGCAGTAATTACTAAACGAGAGAAAAAGTTTATTATCAATATGGTGATGAAAAACAACTAAAATATGTTTTTTATTCGTCGCTTTTTGCCCATTGTTCAAGATCATTGAATGAATATAAAAAGCGAGAGGCTATTGTGCTACTTTCATCCTTGATTTGAAAAATATGGAGGAAAGCATTGATTACTGCCCTTCAAAACGACTCAAAACAATTCACGAAAAAGCTAAGAGTTTTTTGTCGTATATAAATAATCAGCATATCATCTGATTTTATATAATAAAGTTCGTTATTCTACATTTGAATGTCTCTCGGGCGAGTTGATTCTCGGTCTATTCAAATATTTCAATATCAAAGAAATTCTAGAAACCTTCTTCAATCTTACACTACTCATTAATTCGTGTATATTCAATCGACGTCAAAATTTTCATTTGCATATTGACCGTTGTTTCATGTCCTTTCTTAATAACAAATATTTTTGTGATCAAGTTATCTTATTCCACATTGAACATCTCATTATTGGGGTGTGGGTGTGACTCTTCTCTTTAACTACGCCGACACTTCACCCAGACTTACCCACATCCACACTCACATCCTCATAGAGCACAAAATTCTCCACCAGATACATTATACTAGATTTCCTATTCGACCTTTATAGTACCCTCAAAAAATGATTTTCAATGAAAACAAAACCGCGTCCGAAAAAAATCTGAGTTTTTTTGGAAAGCTCACTTTTTCGGAATCTCATAAGAGACTTTTTTTGTTCAGTTTGATAAACTCTGTCGAATGAGACGTTGCGCAAAAAAAACGCATGTTTTTTTTTGTTGCGATTTTTTAAATCTCCCTCTAGTTGTCAAGCCTATAACCCCATCAAAAGAGGTCCTGAAAGCCAAAAATAACCTTCATAACCTGATCTTTCTTTCAAGCAGCTGAATGAGGTTTTCAAAAAAAGTAACTTTTTTTTGACCATGTGACAGCGATTCTCGATGAGCTGGCAAAATCTCTGTTAATCACATTATGCGTTGTCTTCTATATAGTGTGATCATCGTTGTATGTACTATTATTCAACCTATATGTCTTGATTCTTTTTTTTTTTTAAATAAAATTGTATAACCAATGTTAACATAAAGTCAATTTTTTAAAGTCACAATATCTACTCATATTTAATATTTTTCTTGCATATTAAATACATCTGACGCATGATAAAACATAACGAAAGAAAAAATAACTATTGATTGCAAATAATTTTTTTATCGTTCGTCACTTCATACATGTGTTACATCCTCCACAAGCTCTATACAATCATTGAAAAAAAATGCTGACTCATTGTCACAAACCAGTGTAGCGTATATAAACAACAGAATACAACAACGTTAAATAACAAACGCTACTTGCAATAAGTCAATGACGGTATATTTTCTGTACTTTTTTTTATTAGATTACTGCTTGACCTTTCGTTTACCTTTTCAAGAATAGAATCATGATAGAATAGCGTTGGAACGAATAGAAGCATACGATAGTATTTTGTATTTTATATTTTTATGTATGTTAAAATATTCAGTTTTCTTTTTATGATTTTGATTATATCTGTTTCTCTTTTCCTTGTGATCGCTTCTGACTCAAGCATGCTATCGATTAGCGCAGTTCGTAATTCTAAAAACAAAAACATATTAATAGTTTACAAATATCAAACGTACTAGCACACGATTATGATTTGAAGCAGTTGCAAATACGTATTCGGTGATGAAATTTTATTGAATTGTTTGATCAGGTAATTTTTGAGTTGAAAACATATATTCGATTCTGTATTTTATATCCGTTTATTTTATGATGCATTCTATTCATGTGAAAGTCATAAATAAATCATATTGTAATAGTCGGGCGACAAAATATTCGTTTGTTTTTGTTTTTGATCCTATGAAAGTGACGTGTAAAAACTAATAATAGTTAATATGAATAATTTTTATGCGTTGTTTGCAAGTATGTGTACAGAATTTATGTTTGACTTAAAGTTTATTATCTACGAGGAAATTTTCTTTTTAAAAATAAAAAAAAAATGATGTTTGACGAAGGAATTATTTCAGATGATAAATTATTTTTGATTTCAAACTTTATTCATAAGGTATAGATTTCAGTGAAATATGAAACATCTCAAACAGATAGATATCCTTAGACCTTCTTATCAGAGTTATAGCCATTTTGCTGAAATTTTAGGCTATGGCATGATATGCACCAACGAACTGAATGACAATATTTCAATCCACAAATAGATCTAATTGTTACTGAAATATTCTGAAAATTTCAGCTCGAAATACCGTCATTCAATTTGTTGGAATATATCGTGTCACAGGCTAAAAACTTCAGTAAAATGGCTATGATTCTGAAAGAAAGGTCTAACGGCATTTATCCTTTTGGAACATGTCATATCTCAATGGGATCTACGATAGGCATAGAGTTCGAACTGATTTCCTCGTAAGTCTTGTTAGTGCGGAGAAAAAAATCGAATTGCCGAATCATGCGACTCACGTCGAATTGAACCTTATCGAATTGAGTTGGGTGGGTTATATTTCATAGATCGTTTTGTTTCGTCTGTTGAGAAAGATTTCAAATTAGAGGTTCCTCTTATATCTAGATATGTTTTTATATACAAATCATTACATAGAATATAATATAGACAATAGTGTGTAGTATAGCTTTGCTAAAATAATTAGTTTTGTAAATCCACTCATTTGATTTAAACATCTAATGAAATCTCATACATCGCTCAAAAAGTTTGGTGAATAGCCAGTTGATTGAACAATGCCAATTATATTTTCATCATACCACAATGACAAAATGAAGCGAAGGTTGTAAACGATGAAATCGATTCCCCATATCGAAACTGAGTTTATTATTTCTTCAATAATCAATTTCCATGTCAGCAGTCGATTGCCGTTTGAATTCAACCATTAGACTTCATTCCGACTGTGCACAGTTGCCTCAAACCTCAATATTATCGATCTCCTACAGTGTTATGCTATGTCGTGTTTACATGAAAAATTTGTTTACCTTCTTCAGCTTCTATAATTTGAATTATATATATCAAATGAAAGTTGTTTCTTTTCTCTATCACATAGAATATATGGAGTATGACAAAATATTGTTTGTTTCTTTCTCTTTTAGATGACATGATTCACTTGTATGCATAATATGAGGATACCTACGACAAAAATTCTTCAACACTGAGCTGTAAAAAACAACAGTACACTTTGAATTATATATCTCAAATGTGCAATGTTCATGAATGACAAAAGTTCCCTAACAGAATAAATGACATATTCAGAATCACCATTTTTTTATAACTTTAAAAAACCTATCCAATGATTTATAATTCAAAATGGACAGCTGTTTTTACAATCTTCGATTTCTAATACCTAGTAGATTTATAATGCAAAAATACATTCACTTTCGAAGATGTCTGCGTTTTCAGAAGGATATAACTTAGCATGTCAACCGTTCGTCAAACGAAAAATAGATCATAAATAGGAAGTTACAGTCATTTGTCTGACATTGATATGAATTTAGTATTGCGATACCATGAAGAAAAGAAATATAAAATTATTATATTTATTTTTCTTTCAAACGATTTAGATCTTTGGTCTGTTAGAAAAAAAAAACTTGTTCCTATGAATCGTGATTACGAGAGTCTAGAAAGACTCCACATAACGTAAGTATTCTTTTTCAATGAGAAATATTTTCAATGCATAATGCTAGTGTTTTTTTTTCTATACATAGCTATATAAATTCGTCACTCAAGCGTGGTGTCCGACGTGAACTTAGAAAACTTATTATCATTAATATAAGTAATTTTCTTGCCTGCTTAATTACCCTTTTCATTCATGTCTACTTCAATATCGCTCGTCGATACCATAAACATACGTATAGCAAATTGAGCTATTCCATTTTACTCATTTTTAGTATTCTGAATGCCATATTTGGTCTTTGTTTGGCTATTTACGAGCGTGTACAAAAACAAAAATCAAGAAATAAAATGATTTACTATGAACGTTGTAATTATATTCATCTATTAATTAATATTATCTGCTTTATCTTCTTTGCCATCTTTCTTATTATTCAATTTATTTCTTGGACCAGTACTCTTCATGAAGATACGCCATTATACATCAGTGCGCAGCTCGTCAATATTGTACTACTTCTACTAATTGTGCTAGGTTATGCACTATGTGTTTTATGGAATCGAATTCTTGCTTGGAGTCCAAAATATAGATTTTCTCGTGCCGTTCTTTTCTTCTCTTCCATGATTCTCATTGCCATTTCTACAGTAGCATTAATTTTAAAGAATCGCTCATATTTCTTCTACTCTATTAGTGTATCTGATGGTCATGTGCCACAATGGTATTATAAAATATCTCAAGCGAACGTCATTTACACGATGTTTTTAGGAATTCTTGGTATTAGTCTTACGTTCATCTATGGAAAGCGAAATCGATTGAACAATTTTCGAAACGGAATTTGGTACATTTTCAACATTGCATGTCTAATTGGTATAATCATTGTCGTAGCATTCATTTTCACTCAATTTCTTTTCTATATAAAGCTGCATAATAATAATAATAAGTCACCCGATGTGAATACTTTAATTCCTGCAGGCATAGTACTCGCTATTCTACGATGTATTCTATTGGTGTTTAACCTCGTGTCCTTGTGCAATTTAAGAAAGGTTAGTCAATCTGATCGGAATGGATTGACGGTTGAAAGAATTCAACTAAGCAAACAATCGCCAGTCTATATCAAGCATTGGGCTGCATCTATTGATGCATATAGTCAAACATTAGACAGAATGACTGGTGATGCTGCTTTGCAATTGATGATGACCTATGAAAAAGGTCAATTGGACAATATTACTAGTATTGTGTTACGTGTTGCTAGACCTACTCGACGAATTCCGATTCTTATCAATCAATGGGATGACACAGAAGCTATTGTCTTCCTTACGATCATTCATAACTTTGATACGACTATAGCCGGTGTGATTAAAGGCATTTGGAGTCGAATTCTTCGACGAACACTTGGCTCACAAAATTGTATACCTTGTTTTCGTCCATTGGTTCTTCGACTAGGTTTACTTGGTTATCATTGGCCCTTTCGAACAGGTATCTTCTTCACAACATATCACCATGACATTGTAGCACAGGCAGCTAATGTACTTCAAAGTATAGTTGAATGGAACAATATGCAAAAGTCTAATTTACATTGTGATGTTCTTCTTTTACCTGCGCTCAGTACTGAACCAGTGGCGAAAGCTATCTATAATGCCGGCTTCTTCCCTATGCCTCTACCACCTACACATCTGCTCGATTTGCGACCACATCATGGTAAAACATGGAATGAATATATGAAAACATTAAAACGAACTAATCGTCGACCTTATCTTCAGCAATTTCTTAATAAAGGTGGTATCATCGAAGAAGTTCATGATTTGAGCAACGTTGAAGTAAGCACAATGATTTGTCGTCAATGGGAGAATATTGCACGTTTTCGACAAGAAAAACACGAACCACCCACATTAGTACGTCCATCTGTACAATTTATTGCAGCAATTGGTCATGTAATGACTGAATCATATCGCTCAGCCATTTTTCTTCGTTTCAATAATGAAGTTATTGCAAGTTCAGTTATTTTCAAATTTCCAAACAAACTTCTCACGACCGATATTCACGGACTGACTCATGAAAAAGCTCGACCTATGAAAGCCTATTTTGTTATGCTTCAATGGGTAATTAAAGAAGCACTCGATAAAAAGTATGATTTCGTCGACTTTGGACCTACAACACCAGAACCTAAAATAGATCTCGGCTGTATTCAGATACCTATGGAAGCTGGTGGCTATTGTGGAAATCCTATTATAGCTTTTGGTATCAAGAAATGTGGTGGACTAGTAGATACTGTACATATGAAAAAGAACCCTTCCCAACAAGCAACACATGAACATAAACGCTTTAAAATTAAAACGAGCTCTTTAACAACCAGCACTCAACAGCTGGTGGCTAGTGATCTTACTCATCAAATTATTTCTAACGATTCTTATGTTGCCCAAGCACAAGATTCTTCAGAAAGACAGCATTCGACATCAGCCATTTTACAACTGGATCATATCAATAGGTTAATGAATAACAACAGTTCTCGTGCAGAAATACTTGGAGATGTGATAGAAATATCAGATAAGCAGGCAATCTATCGTCCAAAAAACTTCAAACCAATAAAAAAGAAAAAACCAGTCGATTCTGACAGCACTGATCAATTCCGTCAACATTCACCGAATAAACACAATTTCCCAAAAATCAAAAATTATGCAGGAAGTAAAAGTCAAAACGGTTTCCTTTCAACAAAAGATGAACATGCACCGATTATACCTCTTTATCAACATGAGAACCTCAATCTATCCATGATAGGCAATCACAATGAAGCAAATAATAGCGAACTAATGTGTAGGTCTGTACTAGAAACGCAAGTTTTGAAAGAGACACCAACATCAAACAAAGACACAGACATAATTCTTCAACTGGCACCGTCATATCCTCATTCTCCTTATCCACAACCAATCACAATACTCTAAGAAATCTTTATTAGATCTAGCGACCAATAAACATGTACATAATGCTGTCGGTGGAAAAAAGTATCCAGAACTTTGATATAGAATATACTTTAACATCAATACCTTTTTTTTTTTTGAATGTCTCTAATGATGATTTTCAATGAAATCTCTAATAGTAAACATCCTTCTAATGCAATCAACGTGATAGTTGGAACAAGCTTGATTAATTTTCTAATAGACAACAAAAAAGAAAGAAACAAAAAAAAGACACAGAATCAGAAAGTATTGCATTTCACTTGGCCGTATAGAATGCACAGTAATTTACCCACTAGATTATCTTATGTGAATTTAATACAGTGTTCAAATATATATGATAGAAATTTGCACCTTTCCCGCCACAGACAATGACAGATATATTAGAAATGACACATCATAGACGTGACAAATACCTTAACATCGCATGCCTCTCCTTCCCCGTGTCACAAACCGTGACAGACATTGTTGATATTCAAGCAAAGGTTGTGTATGAATAATGTTTCATTATAATATATGAACTACTTTCTTATTGCAATTCTGCAGAATTATCCCTTTAGCAATGGGAAATGTATATATAGATATATGTTTTAACCTTTTGCACAGATTCTAATTTATACGATCATTTATTTACACTAGGCCATAACAACATTCTCTCTTTCGCTTAATTTGCTAGTATCACACAGCGTTATCATGTGATACAATTATGCATGTGTATCAAAAGGAAATAAGGAATTTTCAATCTGAAAGTATTCGAAAATCTATGAAAAGTCATATGAATACGAATCTTATTGAAAATACTTTGTTATCATTGATTTGTATTTTTAACAGATGAATATTATCTAGTATTTTCATACGCAAGAATCATTGAAATATGTAACGGATTGTATTCATCTCATCAACTTTGTCATAAATCATGCACCATGATCTTCACAATAGAATAAATCAATTAATCAATCATAACATGAAAATAAAATCTTGATCTCAATGAAATTAGAATTCTTACATTAGTGTACATCATCGTTATCCAAAAACAAAAGAAAGCTTTTAGGAATATGAAATACAATAGAGTTACTTTCATCGTAATGTGTTCTATCATAGATATTTTTTATTTAATATTCATTCTTAATAAGTATGTTCAAATATGAAATAAAATTTATATATTATAAATGAACTTATTTTATTGAATTACCAGTATATGCTTACAAAATAAACATGAAAATAAGGTCAATCATATAAGAAAAAGAAAACATCTGTTCTCATGTAATATAGAAAATGATAAAAAGAAAAAAACTACATCGTTTTATATTATCTTCTATTCTAATCGAAGTTTTAATTCAATATAATCTAAATAAAGACCACATTTTGCATGTAATGAATCATGATTTGTTATTGATACATAAATATTACAACGTTCATTACCATGAATTTCAACAATACCAATATTATAATAAAACCATAAATTTGTTTTTGTTAAATCACAATTAAAACATCGATACATTGATAAGAAATCATCTTGTGTTAATTGTTTATATGCTATTTTACTAGAATTTATTTGTTCAGCAATAACAATAAATTCTGTATTACCTAATATATATGGTAAATCAAGTTTCATACGACAAATTACATCATATTGTCCAGGAAGAATATTTTTAAATTTTGTTTCAATATGAAGTGAATAACAAAATTCAATTGAATCATTTATATAGAGTACTTCACCATTTAAACTTGATGAATCAGATATAGTTATATAATTTCGATTTGTATCAAGAGTTACTTGATTGAAATCAGTAAATGATATACATTGACGTTTAAGTAATTCATAATAGATCAATTTTGAACGACACGATGAAGAAAATTCATTATTATTATTATCAATTACAATAGAAGAATTTTTAATAAAACGACGCCATATTGTTGAACCAAATTTTATTCGAATAAGATATGACCAAAAATCATTACTAGTAAAAAGTATATGTAAACGTGAACATGTTCGACTTAAACGATCAATATCATTGATACTTAAATAATTACCAATATGAAACCAAATTGAATCAATAAGATCAGAAGACCAATCATGTTGTTCTTGTTTTGTGACCATTTCTTTAATATAAATACAATTGATGATTATTTTTAAGTAGTATGTATGTTTAGACTGATGCCATCCTCTTACCTAATCGATATGAGAACTATTCGGTCACATCACTTACTCAGTTTTTTTTTTTTTACTCTTATTGAATCAATAATGATCGTATGCAAAATGTCTGCTGCTCTTGAAGAGTTAATCACCGTTACATTAAGGAGAAGTCTGCAGGGTCATAACAAGGTTTCAACCTTCATCAACAACGTCGACTGTCGTTGTCCTTAATTTGATGAAAAAAAAAAGAATGACAATACTTTATGATAGTAATGGTACTATAACTTACATGTACTGTCTATTTATTGACAGCAATAATTGCAAACTGAAAAGCGCGACAATCTTGTATATGTCTATGCAATTCGTTATAACGAGTGAAAGACAAGAACAATAGATAGTGTCAAACAAAAACAACTGACTACTTTTCCCTAGACAATTTAATTTAATACACAAACGATTAAAGTTTATTGTATATCCAGTTTTCAATGTTTGCCTTCATTAAGAGAAAATGTAAACGTGAACATTAATCTCTTCGTTTTTTTTTTCCCAACACCAAAAAAGTTCAGTGTCGTTCAATCATAATGATTGCGTTGACAATTTGTAATAAGTACTTTAATAATGAATGATACGATACATATTCTTAATCCATAGATATATGTAATGTACTTGATGAAAGATTATAAAAATTTTAATTGTGTCATTAGTAAACGATTGCTTTCCTTGTTCTTTTTTTTTTTGTCTTGTTGTTCAATGAATGTTTGTCATCTGATAGTGACATCTATAGAAATCGATTCTATCAATAGGTTGTAGATATAAACAAATAAGAAAAAAAAGAAGAAATAGAAATTTCGCAATAATAACTTTTCACAATACTATCATTTAGTGATAATTGAAAGACGAATCTTTTATATAATTATGGTTCGTTCACCTAAATCAAAACCACATCGTAATTCTAGTTCCAATGAAAAAAAGAAAAGACGAAGAGATTCATCATCATCTGCTTCTGATGAGGATAATAAACGTTATCAAAGACGACATCAAGAACAATCTCGTGAAGATAATAGATCACGTTCAAGTAAAAAAAAAAAAAAAATTTCTACAATTCATATAAATATATATAATAATTCTTTCTCTCTATATATATTTAGATGTTCGTATTAAACAAGAACCTATAACTGATGATGATGAATCTCGTCGACATCGTCAACAAAAATCATATGAATCTTCAACAACAAATCGTCGTAATCCACATAAAAAAGAAGATAAAACATATCAATGGGGAAAACAAACTGAAAAAGAAAAACCAAAAGAAACTCCAGTTGAAAAAGAAAAACCTAATTTTGGTGTATCCGGTGCATTACTTAAAGATACAAATACATATAAAGGTGTTGTTATTAAATATAATGAACCTATTGAAGCACGAAAACCAAAACGACGATGGCGTTTTTATGTTTTCAAAGGTGAACAGGTAGAGTCAAAATTTAAATCTATCCAATGAAATTTCCTATGAAGATAACAAAATAAATTAAATAATAATTTTTTTTTTTGCTTAATAGGAATTACCAATGTATCAAATTCATCGTCAATCAGCATATTTAATTGGTCGTGAACGTACTGTCTGTGATTTACCAGTTGATCATCCATCATGTTCAAAACAACATGCTGTTTTACAATATCGTTTAATGGATTATAAACGTGATGATGATACAATGGGACGTCGTGTTATACCATATATTATTGATTTAGGTTCAGCAAATGGAACATATCTTAATAATCAAAAAATTGAACCACAACGTTATTATGAATTACGTGAAAATGATGTTATTAAATTTGGTTTTAGTACAAGAGAATATGTTTTATTACATGAAGATTCAGCAAATAATATTGAACAAATTAGTGGTAATGAAGATGAAGGTGCAGAAATAAAACAAGAACCAATTGAACCTACAAAGAAATAAATTATTTTTGTTGTGTAGTTTTTTTGTTCTTAAAAAAGAAAACAAAATAATGTATTGTAAATATCTAACTTTTTGTTTTTTTTGTCTTATTTCAGATTTAATAAAGTAATGAGAAATGATAAACAATCAATAAAATCTTCATCTACATTTAGAACATACGATATAATTCTTGGTGTTATTATTCTATTTATTGCAATAAGCTACGCATTAATTAATATTTATCTTCATAAACATATACCCGAATAAAAAACAAAAAACAAATATGAGTAAACGACCTGCACCAAAAGATTCATCAGGAAGAATAACTAAATTATTAAAAATTATTGATAATAATGGAAAAGATGAAAATTTTGATGATGATGAAACTAATGAAGGTAATTATATTTATTATAACATATATGATTTACAGGTTTTTTTTTTTTATAGAAGCATTTATTCCAAAAGCAGCATCTCGACGTTTAGAAGATTCAATTGATGTTGAAGATGATGATTTATATCGACCATCGACAATAGGAATAACTCAAGGTTTAAAAGATTTTCGTTCTGAAATGGAATTAAAAATTGATCATGAAAATCGTCCATTATGGGTTACACCAGGTTGATATTCATTCAATAAATAAAATAAAAAAACATTTTCAAAATTTCTTTCATTTTAGATGGTCATATTTTTCTTGAATCATTTTCATCGGTTTATAAACATGCTCATGATTTTTTAATTGCTATTGCTGAGGTATTCATTTCTTATTCTTGAACATCAATAGACTTATTGATTTCAAGATGCATTTGTTAGGCTTTTTTTTTACTGAATCTTTCAGAAATGCAATAAGGAAGAAGTTTATATATTATAATGAGACGTTGTATCTGTAGGAGGAGGTCTCAATTTTTACTTCTACATCTCAACACTCCTTTTAGATCAGAATAGTTATCTGTTTTATGTAGAAGAGTATAGAAATGATACTGAATTTTAATTATTCTGATATTACAAATGGCTGATAGAAGTTTAAGAAAAGTTGTGGAAGTAGCGAGTAGTCAGTGAAGTCCTTTTGAGACTGAAATGTGAATGTCACATGTGTTCTTTAGCTTTATTATATTCATACAAAATATGTACTGTGAAAAATCATTAACAGATTGTCGCTGTTGTTCACGGATGATCGATCGCTAGAGAAACTACTTGTCTGATTTATTTCCAACAGATTTTTCTTTGCCTTATTGTTTTTCATACTAACATCCGTGTTCATTGAGATTCCAACGCTATCAAAATAAACCCTTCATGTAGACGTATATTCCAGTGCTTCAATGAATACTAGTGTCAGTATGCACTAAGTCGGATCTAAATTTTGTCTTCGGAAAGGTGTAGCCCGAGAAAACTCTTTCTTGGACTCGAAGACTTCAACAAAACTGTTTGGATGAAGATCTGAGAAAAACTAAAACCAGATTTCTGACAGCCATTCAAAGATTTGTATTTGATAAAACAAAATGAAAACATCTCCATGATTTTTCTTGATTGTAGCCTGTTTGTCGACCGGAATATATTCATGAATATAAATTATCAGCTTATTCACTTTATGCTGCTGTATCTGTTGGTTTACAAACAAAAGATATTGTTGAATATTTACAACGACTTAGTAAAACAACAGTACCAAATGATATCATTGACTTTATTCGAGTAAAATAATTTCATTGAAAATTTTTTATAATAAAAAACCATACTTCTTTTTTTTTGGTGCATAATTTTAGTTATGTACATTAAGTTATGCAAAAGTAAAATTAGTATTAAAACATAATCGATATTTTGTTGAAAGTGCTTATCCTGTATGTTATTTTTATTTTTTATTTTTTGTCATTTTCTTTAATATCATAATCTATTAGGATATTTTAAAAAATCTTCTTCAAGATTCACAAATTCAAGAATGTCGATTAGTAACAACAGAAAATAATTTGGATACAAATGCAATAACAGAAGTTTGAAAATACGGAAAAAAAAAGAAAGAAATATAAATGTTATTATTTTATTATTGTTTAGAAACCTCGACTTATTATTCCTGGAACAACTGCAGCAAGTACAAGTACAACAACAGATACTCCAACAGCCACAACAAATGAGCAAGTACCTGATGATATTCGACGTTTCTATGAAAAAATTGATCGAGATGAAGAAGATCTTGAAGATTTAAAAATTGTTTCATTTGAAATTATTCAAAATAAAATTGAACTTTTACGAAAACGGTAAATACATTTGAATTATTGTATTAGATTTTTCTATGTTGTAAATAAAATAGTTGTCAAGAATTAGAACATCCATTACTTGAAGAATATGATTTTCGTCATGATACAATTTTAAAAAATTTAAATATTGAACTTCGACCTAATGCTATCTTACGTCCATATCAAGAAAAAAGTTTAAGAAAAATGTTTGGCAATGGTATAAATTGAAAAAAAAATAAAAAAATTTATAAATTAATTCATCAATTTATCTTTTTAGGACGTGCACGATCTGGTTTAATTGTTCTTCCATGCGGTAATAATTAAACAAAAATTAAAAAAACAAAAAAAAAATCTAAAACAGAATTTCTTCAGGTGCCGGAAAATCTTTAGTTGGTGTTACAGCAGCTTGTACAATAAATAAAAGTTGTTTAGTATTATGTAATTCAAATGTTTCTGTTCAACAATGGAAACAACAATTTAAAATGTGGTCAACAGCTGATGATTCCAAAGTACGATTATTTACATCAGATGATAAAGAAAAACCAAATGGTAATAAACAAAAAAAAAAGAAATTTACGAGTTTATATTGTTTTATTTTTTTTTTCTCTCTCAGATTCATGTGTATGTATCAGTACTTATCCAATGATTGCACGTACTGAACGATGTAATGCTGAAACAACTGAAGTAATGAAATTACTTAAAGATCGTGAATGGGGTTTAATGATTCTTGATGAAGTTCATACAATACCAGCTGAAAGATTTCGTAAAGTTTTAACTATTGTACGTGCACATACAAAATTAGGTCTTACAGCAACATTAGTACGTGAAGATGATAAAATAACAGATTTAAATTTTTTAATTGGTCCTAAATTATATGAAGCTAATTGGATGGAATTACAAAATTTAGGTCATATTGCTAAAGTTCAATGTGCTGAAGTAAATATTTATTATATTTAATTTGAAATATATCTTCTTTATTTTTTTGTTTTCTAAAAAGGTTTGGTGCCAAATGACACCAGATTTCTTTCAAGAATATGTATCAGTAACAAATGATAAACATCGACGTTTACTTTTATGTGTTATGAATCCAAATAAATTTCGTTCATGTCAATTTTTAATACGTTATCATGAAAGACGTAATGATAAAATTATTGTCTTTTCTGATAGTATGTTTGCATTAGAAAGATATGCAAAAAAATTAGACAAGTAAGATGATTTCAAAGTTTTGTTTTTGAACTTCTTTCTTCTAATAACAAAAATATTTTATTTAGACCGTATATTTGTGGTAAAACATCTCAAAGTGAACGTATACAAATTTTACAAAATTTTCAACATAATCCAAGAATAAATACAATATTTGTTTCAAAAGTAAATTGAATAGATATTTTTTTTTTTTTGTTTAAAAAAGATGCATCTTTTTATTTAATAAATTAGGTAGCTGATACATCATTTGATTTACCTGATGCTAATGTATTAATACAAGTTTCAAGTCATGGTGGTTCAAGAAGACAAGAAGCTCAACGACTTGGTCGAATTTTACGAGCTAAAAAAGGTTAAATTAATTTTCAAAAAATAAAAATGATTTTTTTGTTTTTTTTTTTTAGGAACTATTGTTGAAGAATATAATGCATTTTTTTATTCACTTGTATCTCAAGATACAGTTGAAATGTATTATTCAGCTAAACGACAAAGTTTTCTTATTAATCAAGGTTATTCATATAAAGTTATTACACGATTAGCTAGTGAAGAAGATAATCTATTTTTTTCAACAAAAGAAGAACAACGTCAATTACTTGAACGAGTTCTTCTAGCAACAGATCGTGGTGAAGATAAAGAAGAAGAACCTTTAGGACAAGTTGCTTCATCAACAGTAAATTTTTTCTTTCTTTAAATACTAAAAATTAACAACTAACTAAAATAATATTATATATTTAGACATCTGTTGATCGACGTATTGGTACAATGAATTCATTATCAGGTGCTGATGAAACAACATATATGGAAGTTAAAAAGAAACCAACAACAAATGGTACAACTCGATCAAATAAACCAACAACAAATGGTACAGCTCGATCAAATAAACCAAAACATGAACTATTCAGAAAATATCGTAAATAATTTCACCGGTGTATATGTATATAGAAAGAAAAACCAAGCAAAATTCGAAATATTTATTGAAAAAGTTTTTGTTGTTTGTAGTCAACATGGAATAAACTGACAATTGTCATGATTGAATTAATAAAAAAAAAAAAAAAAAGAAAAAAACAAATCTTCGTAAAAATCAATTCAATTTACATTGAATGTTCATATTTTATGTACTCGGAGAAAATCAATATAAATATCTAAAGCATTAAAAATATGTTTTTTTTTTCTATGCTATTAAATATCCAATGCATTCTATACGAAAATTTCAAAGATGTACTATGAGAAGAAGATTTCTGAAAAACCATATACGATAGATTTCGAGTCCCAGACGATTATGTGATGATTAGCTTTTATATATGCAATTTTAAATGCGAGATTTATTATGACATTATGAAAAACACATTTTGTGTTTTTTTGTTCTTTTTGTGTGATGCTTATAACCTTTTAAGAGAATGTTGTACGAAATGTGATGATTTCTCATTTTCAACACATAAGAAGAAAATTCTGTAATTACCAATAAATGACGAAGAATTTTCTTGGAAATTCTTATAGCTTCTATATTATTATATAGACTGATAACTACATTTATTCATATTAATGTTAAAGAAATCTTAGAATTTCTTTCTTATAAATTCGTAATGATCAAAGTTTTCTAAAAACTTTCTGATCATATCTTAGTAATTTCAAAAATCTGAATACTGCCAAAAACCTACCTTTCATAATCTATTTTTGAAATCATAGTATGAAATATATTTAATATGAAACTTTATTAACTATTCAAACTACTACTTACATTTGAGTTATATCTTTAGTATAATAGGAAAAATGACACTAAGACAGGATTTTGTTGCTAGTAGTTTTATTTTTAATTGCCTCATTTTCATATAGCAAAGTATTGAAATATCCCGTTGGCACTTATTGATAATGTTTGAAATATTTCTCAGTAAATAAATACAAGTTCAGATCTGAATATAGAGGATGACAGAGCATTTCAAGGAGGACTCTCAGAATAAACAATTACTTTTCTAAAGAAACTGATTACTGTATAGATAAATATTTTAAAAACGAATAAGAAAGGGACAAAAAAATAGAGTTCGTGGAAATCTGAGTGTGAGAGTGTCTTCATTATACTCAATAAATACACAGGATGATAGAGGATTTCGAGTGCTATCAGAATATATAATTACTTCCCTTAAAATGTAGTTTTGTGTTTGGTGATATAATTCTACTAATCTAAACGTGCAGAACTTATGTGCTGACGGTATAGATCACTACATTGTTTCTAATAAAAGTAGTAATTACTATCGTTAAATGATTTCTTGCAGCATTTCTTTTTTGTTATCTTCTGATAGAATAACTCATATGAAGTAATAAAAAAAAGGAAATGATTTCTTTTGCTCGAAGCTTCTATTCACTAGATAAACTTGTTGAACAGAAAAAACAAATTTATGATGCAAACTATGCTGTCATCGATCCTTCTCACTCTTGTCTACTATCTAACATCAATGATTTATTATGTATATCTGGAATGATGAGTTCTTCATCTGATGTCATCAAAAAAAAGAAAAAGAATAACGGTAAAAACATGAATACATTGCAATCATCATCTATTATGTAAGAAGTTCATATTATAGATGAGTCATGTTATCATGAGATTTGAGCCTTCAAATGATTCAATAATATCAATTAGATTAAATGATCCATGAAAAAGAATACTCCTGTTCTTTTTTTTTTTTTTTTTTTTGATTAGATAAATAGATATATATATGTATATGTTGTTTATATTATTATCAATCGACTAAATAAAGAAAGATAAGTAAAAGAACCATAGAAACATGAACATTTGTTTATATCAAACTTCTTGGCATTCTCTTTCTAACAAATGTGTGTTAATATCAATTGTATATTTAACATAGAAAAGTGATGTATCACATTACAAAAGTGGACAAATTATATCAAGATTAAAGAATTAATTGTTGACTTTTCTTTTTTTACACATCAATCTTTTATTATTATTTCTGATAATTTGTTTCTTTTTTTTTGTTCTTTTTGAATCTTCTTTGATCTTATGCATGTTACACACACAAATAACTATTCAATATTTTATTGATTGATTGATTGATTTTGATTTAGACAGGTGAGTTTAATTATATTATAATGGTAGTAACCATCACGTCATCATTTTTCTCAAATCGTTAGTCAAATAACAAACAAATGCATGTTAGTCTAATCCTCGAGACATGTTCTCATTTGTTCATCATCGACCATCTCTATTAATGTGTATTATCTCTCTCTCTTCTGCCGTTCATGCAAACAGATATACACACATACGCCAAAAAACAAAAAAGTCAATTATGTAGATTACATTGTTCGATGAATTGATGTTTGGTAAGGAAAAAAAAATGTATTAAATGAACCGTTATTATTAAAGTATTTTTTAGTGACATATCAATTTATTGCTCCGAATAATAAAATCCGAATTAATATGTTCAATTTTTCTTTCTCTCTTGAGCTTTTCTTTTTTTTTTTTTTTTTTTACATCATACTTGTGAGATTGTAGTTCAACGGTGGAATTGATATATGCAGATGAAAAGTATATGTATGTGTGAATGTACTCGCTAGAGAATCAGCATGCTTACTGCATCTGAGTATTAGTTGATAAACAACGGTAATAGAAATAGTAGCATCAACTTGAATAATCCTCTATCAATCATAGATAGTAAATATTGTGTACTTGTTATATGATTGAGTATCCTATTCATCTTTGTCTGCTAAAATTTAACATCTTTTTACTTATTCTCTTTAATCATTTTGATTGCACTCAATGTGTCCATTTAAATTGTCGTTTTTTGTCAACGAGTTCATTAAAAATTGATGAACATAATATTAATAGTAAGTGGTAGTAACAACAAAGTATATGTATATATATGTATGCATGTTCTATGTTGTGAATATATTGTTACCATTTTTCTTTTTTTTGCTTTTTAATATAAATTTATTATATGAAAATGAATAGATCTTTGATTGAATATAAAACCTTGAAAATACTTTTCATGATTTTACAATGTCTCGATTTCATGCTTAGTATGTATTAGTTTTTTTTGGTTTATTCAATTTACGAAAAAAGATGAAGGTTATCTTAGACTAGTACAGAGGCTTTAGTGCTTCAATCTGTACATACATCGACATATAGAAGAAGAAAAAGAAAGAACCTCAGTTGTTCTTTGCTTTCTTTTTTTTTTTTTTTTGCTTTCTCTATACATATATTTATTGCTCATGATATGCCAGAAATGCAAGGATCTGCTGTCTGTATATATTAGTATCGTCATTCCTTTGAGATTCGATATAGTAATAGGAAATCTCGAAATTTAATAATCGTATTTATTTTTATGCTAAAGAAAAAACAGATACTATAAATAAAATTTTTATCAGGTAAGTTGCATAATTAATAAAGGTAAGACATATATTGATTAGAAAGGAACGGTTGGATCTCCCTTGATATATGTATCTGGAGAGTGTGTAAGGATATGATCATACTTTCTCATCATTCAACTAAATAATTAATGATGAGTAAATTTCACGCTTAAAAAACGGTTTGATAATTTCCGGTGTATGAGCGTGTGTGTATATTTTTTTTCGATTGAATGAGTTTTTTTTTCGTTTAAAACTAACATACAAAAAAAAAAAAAGACAAGTAAAGTTGAACAGAGTTAAGAACAGCTGCAGAGAATTGATTGTTGCATCATCATCAACATTCATTGCTGTTGTTGTCGTGTGAAGTAAGCAGAAACCATAAGAGAGAAAGAAAAAAAGTAAAATGACACACAGACACATACTCATATATATGTATATGAATAGAAAGAGGGAGAGAGGGAGAGAGAGAGAGAGAGAGAGAGAGCAAGAGAAGAAATGACCATCGTTGTATGTATAAAGGCAATTCCATTTCAATCAATGAATTGGTAAGCGATTATTATTGTTATTGTTTGAATAACTCTCTTAGATGAGACACTTATCATCATTCTTATCGAACAGACATTTCATTCTGCTTGTTGAGATATCTTAAAACTATATGATTATAAATTGAAGAGAGAGAGAGAGAGAGAGAGAGAGCAAAGAAGAAATAAAAAAAAAAAGATGAAGAGCACACAATCGAAATATATATTAATAATATAGAATAACTGAGAGTCGAGACGTGTCACTTTCTTTTTCTTCTTCACACATTTGAACATTTTGTTACAGGTATTATATACTCAGTAATCTAAAACAATACATGCGCATGCATGTTTGAAGTTAGTAAGTGAATAGTATTCACCTTGACCTTGACCTGTTCTCTATGATAAGGAAAAATGAACTTACATGGCATTCATTCAAACGTGCCATACATGCATTCAAGCCGAACGCCATATTCTAATAGTTTTTCAAATACAGAGTAAAAAAAAAATCTGCTAAAACAATATGATGAAATAATATCAATAAAGAAAACGAAGAAGAAGAAGAAGAAGAAGAGAGAGAAAATAAGAAAGAAATCATTTATATTGTTTCAATACTACACTCGATGATGACACAACATCTCCATGTATAACATTGATGATTGTATCGATTGTGCATCTCACAACACTTTTTTTTTTATTACATTTAGGCTTGGGTAGTCGATAGATCGATTGCATGGCACTTTTACGCTATAGTAATTATCTTTTATAGTACTGTTTCTCTTATATTTATGACATAATGAACAATAGAAGGACTCTTAAATAATCTTAATACTTCTAATGTAAATTGTTTTTTTTTCTATTCTATTCAAAGGATATGCATAATTATATTTTAGATTTAAAATGTCAATTATCTTATTCTATTTAACACTTTTATCATTTTCATTAACACAAGCATGTGATATGTTCGTTGGTATGACATGTACATGTTATGAATCAATTGATATACGTTGTACAATGTCAAAATTAACTCCATTAACATTTATATCATCATATGTAAACAAAAATTTTCAATCAATTGATTTAAAATTTAATTCAGATGAAAATATTCAACTTGATTCAGATTATTTTATTTTATTAAATCAATTATTTACAAATACAACACAATATTCATTAACAATAACATTACGTTTTCAAAATTTTTATTCATTTTATGCTAAAACAGGTACATTTCGTAATTTATTTAAAGGAATAAATACTCCATATTCACGTTTAATTATTGAATTACATCCATTAAAAGCTAAATCAATTATATTTGATCATAATACATTTGATAATATTCATGTTAATGAACTTTCAATTTATGCTGATTCATTAACATCATCATTTGAATCTATATTTAATAATACAAATATAATGCATTTAAATATTGAAGGAGCTACTGTTACACATGATCCATTACTTTTATCAAAATTTACAGGTCAAATTCAATCATTAAAAGTTACTCGAATGATTGATATAGTTAATAGTGAAGAATTTCCACCTTTTCCAGTTCAATCTTATACAATTGAAGCTCATAAAATGAGAAAATTAGATGCTTTATCATTTTTAAATTATAAACAATTAACTGGTTTAAATATAGTTCAACCAGACGTTTCAATTACACCGAAAGTTTTAAATGGTTTAGAAAATTTATCTAACTTACGATCAATTTCTTTCGATGCTGAACGTATTGCAGATGGTGCATTAAAATATGTAAAACATATTCAAACATTAATTCTTGGTTCATATTTAAAAATGTTAGATAGTGAAAGTATAAATTCTCTTATATCTTTACAACAATTAGATGTACGTTATGTACAATTTTCAACATTACAAGCTAATACAAGTTGTGCTTTAGCTGATTATATTAATCGAAGACGAATGTTAGGTTTAACCGTTTATTTACCACAAGAAAATATTGATTGTGATTGTATATTAGTTTTTCTTAATAATATGATTGATGATGGTTTACAATCAATAAAATGTCAATCAATAAATAATGATCGTTGTTTATTTTCATCATGTTCAATTGTATCAGAATATTTTACACGTAAACAAAAAGAAAATGAAATAATTCAAGTTAATACACCATCTATAATAACACCATCAATTGTATCACCATTAATTGATTTTAATGAACAAGATTCACAATTTTATTCGAATTCAAAAGATGAACGAACAACTATTAAAATTTATATGGAACCAAATATTTATGATGATGATGATGATGATGAAGAAAGTTTTACGAGTACTCTAAGCACAATAACAACAACAGCAACAACAACAACAACAACATATTTCATTAATCCCGAAGAATCTGTTAATCAATTTTCAACACCATTGATGAAACGTCTTATTCCTGAAGCAAAAACATATGGATCTACAAATTATTTAATTGTATCATGGATTCCATTTGCTATAATAGCATCATGTCTTTTTCTTTCATTAGTTATTGCTATGGTTAGTTATATTATTTATCATAAACGACATACTGTTTCATTTAAACTTATTCCACAAACATTACCTATTATTTGAAATTGTAAAAAAAATTTTTATCTTCGATCACATCTAGTCAGAAGATAGGAAAACAAGAAGAGATGAGAATGTAAATTTACGTCTTGTTGATTCATATAGTGACTCTTCAAAAACAAAAATTGATTATACAGATTTAATTTCGAATTTTTTTTTCTCGTAATGATAATTGACATAAAGAATCCAAATTTCTACAAAAATTTATTTTGATCATATAGAGTGATGAAACAATGAATTCTCTAGAAAATAATGTCTTCGAACTCTTTACAACATTGTTTGATTGAACTACATCAATGTATGTGAAGAATTCAGAGACATGTCATTTTCTAGCGAATTCGTTGCTCTATTACTCTATGTAATCAAAATAAACTTTTGTAGAATTTTAGATTCTTTATGTCAGTTAGGATTATAGAAAATAGTCGAAATTAAATTCGAATGATCAAGTTTTAGAGTCATTGTAGATATACATATACTCATCTTTGTGATATAATTAATAGCATCATAACAGTTTCATATTGACCTATATGTATAATATTCAATACGAAAATTTTCTCATTATGTTGGAATAAGTCACCATTCAGTATTCTCATTTGTGTGTGTTATTTTCTTTCTTTCTTTTTTTCGTTAATAGTGAATTGTTGTATCTATATGCAAGTAAATATTTGATAATAAACTTATAACGAAACTCTTTTTTTTTTTTTGTTTCTTTTGATTTTAAATAATAGAATAGGTTGTGATCAAAAGTCGAATATTAAATATTTATGATAGACTTTATATGGATATATATCATTTATGGTGAACAACAATGAGAATTGCCCAAGAGGAATTCAGTACTTAACATACTTCAACGAAATGTCAAATTTATTATCAACGTATGTCACGAACATATTGGTTTGTGTTTATTTTATATAAAGCTGTGTGGTAATGAAGTTCTTTGGTTTTATTGCCGAACATAGACGTTGATAGTAGACTTAGATGGCTAAAACGTCCTAATTCTATCCTTTTTTAGTGAATTTTTGCTGTAGGATCTACGTTAACAATAAGACGGTATTTTTGAATTTCGATCTGAAATTTTGCCCACATAAAGGCTTGCACTAGACTGACTTTCATAACAAATTTTAGAATTTTTGGACGAAGGCTCTCCGAGATATGATGTAGATCTTTTACTAATGAGACACTTGATTCAAAAATTCGGAAATTTTTTATGTAAACTAGCCTAATTATGATCTTTACAAGGGAGAAACAACGTACTCCCATACTCCAACTCCACTCAATGAAGCACAAGAGTACGTAGCTGACCCTTTGGTTGTGTATCTTATGTTATCGGATGAGTTATTCCAGCTACAAAACCGTAAAATCACTTGTCAGAGATTTGAAAACGATACCCCTAAATGATGTATATTGAACGGTCAACTTACGAATGTATGCTAACTTTGTAGTTGAACAGACAAAAGAACTAAGAAGAATTTCACTGATAGTGCTGAATCCCATACAGCCAAAGGTCAATTGACATAGCTCAAAAATTGATCATGTGATTTTCTAATGATTTACAATATATTTTCTAGCACTACCAAATTTGCATGGAACTCAATCGACTTTATACATAAAGATAAATCTTTTAACTATTTATTAACGAAGAAAAATTGTGTATAATTTTTAAAGTCCTTTGGAACGTCAATCATTTTCCTTTTTTTTTCATAATCATAGACTTTTTTCGATGTATGTGTTTGCATGCCACTTGATATTGTATAGAAATATTCTCATTGTAATTTTTGATTCTTGTTCCCACGGTCGAACATATATATCGCTTCACAGTAAAAGTATTCGATTACAAATCAAACTGAAACAAAGACGAATATTTTTCGTTTTATTATCTATTAAGTAAATATTATATTGATTGCCAGATTCTTGTTCAAATATAAAGGAAGAAATATGTGGTTACTTTTTTATCGCTAAATTGTCTTATCATTCCGTCTAGATGTTTCATTCGTGCCATCGTAATTAGCAAGTTAAGACATGCATTTCTTTGTTCTTCTCTCACGTACTTCAAGGTGAATTCAAGTAATAATGATGGATATACTACCAAAAAATCTTTTAAAACGATCTTTTTAAATTTATTATTAAGGAGATACTGTACTTTTAGGATATTTTTGTTAGATCAAATCCATGATACCTCTCTCAAGAACACCAGAAAAACTAATTTTCGAATTTCGACTTGAAAGGACACCACCGTTTTCCAAAATCTATCCAAATTCAATGAAATTTGGGCCACTAGTAGAAATAAATGAGATAAACTTACCACAAAATTGTCAGCTCGATATATCTTGTTGAAGAGAAGTCATAGTGGAAATATTACTGCATGAAATTAATGTAAAAAATAAGACAAATTTTGTTTAATATGATTCTCAAAAGGGTCACCTGTGGTATAGATTTCATAGAACGAAGGGTGTCGGTGTGGGCATGTGTGTGGCGTGTGGGTGTGGATGTGGCGAGTTTGTTAGTGATTCCTCTTCACGTGTACACCCACTCTGATGAGCCAACACCAATAGTTAAAGAAATAGTGTTAACCAAAGTCGATGATTGAGAAGGTTCAATAGGAACAGAATTAGAATTAGAAAATGTAACTGATGAGAATATTGTAATAGCTGATGAACGAGGAGATCTAAGCAAGAACATTTTGTTGAATATGAAGAAAAATTTTTAAGGTTACAAAAATCTTATCTTTTTTCTTGTGTTGTTTCACATATTTGCTGTTCATTGCAGAAATGTTTTAGCCAATAGATGAATTACATCGGGTTTTCGAAAGAAGAAATTTAGTCGAAATACGCGCCATCTTTTGAAAATTTTATACTTAATATCAGATTCAGCCTCCGAAAATCCATTGCAATTTCAAATCAGCCGGGCTCAGTCCATCATTCTCTATCCAAATAACTTCGGCCCATGGATTGCGCTGGACTGGCCGAGTCCGACCTATTGAAACCTCTGGTTCAGACTTACTCCACTGTTTGCTATAATTACTCCGAAGTCTTTTCGATCGATTTATCCTAAAAAATTTAGTACTGTCTAAGTTTTGAAAATCCATCTTTCGCAAAGGCCACTATCTCAAAAAACATGTTTTTTCGGCAATTCTAATACAGTATGTCTTGATGTCTTTTAAGTTGAAATGAGTCGAGCATATTCACAACACCACTTACAGTCTCTCTGCAGGGGCTGCTTACCGTCTTGCTTTTCTTTTCATTTCTGTGCTTTCTTTGGCTTATTTCTTTATTCATGTGAAGAAAAGACGAAATAAAAGAAGCAATGAAATAAAATCATATTTAAAATTGTTCACATTGAATGATACACGGTGCATGAGATCCTTAGAGAATTAACACAACATGACGAGTTTATCTAGTTTATCAGCCAGACGAATTGAAAGAATCCTCATGATTTTTTTTACTAATCTTAATCATGACTATTGTTGGTTTTTTTCTACCTTTCTGTTCTTCATACTTCTATGTAATTTCGTTCGGTAGTAGCAATCTACTATTACTCACTATGCGAGATTGGCAATACAGACGAAGAGTGAAAATAAACATCATTGAAAAAGGCAACACTTGAAAGAGAGCGTCGGTTGGAAAAAACCCAACAACTTTCATTCAGCAATTCATACAAAATAAACTTGATCATTCATCAAACATTGAACACTTAATTTGAGCGTAAGCAGACTGTCGGCATCATTCGATTTTTCTTCACTGTGTTACTAAAGATAGTTAATATTCACACATTTTTTGAGAACAAGAATAATCGTGATTGAATCAATCAATGCAGACGATGGGAAATAGGATAAAAAATGCGATTTTTTTCTATTGCATATAATTCTGTTCATTAGAAGATATGACGAATACACAGGAATAACAATAAAAATAGAAGCAGGCATACAAATTAATATCATTAAAAGGGTGAGGGTGTGGGTTCTGTTGAAGAGAAGATCCATATCCGCACCCAAACCTGTCCACACCCACACCCTCAGCTTCGGATTTTTCGACCTTGTAAGTTTCGGGGGCTCCAAAAATGAAACAAAATGAAAATCAAAAAACTCCTTTCCCTCATTCGAAGCGGCAGGGAGTCCTCTTCCAAATAAGACCAGCCAGAGCGCTGTAGCTTGAAGTACATTGAAGCAGCATCTGTACGCCTGAGAGCCCTATTTCGCACCTTGGTCCCTGAATATCTCCCGAACGGTATGGTATAGAATCGTGAAAATTTTTTTATGCATGTACTTCCATGGGTTGAAGACCCTCAGAAAGTTTCATGGATATCCCGTGTACCTGAACGAAAATTGATCCTTGGTGGAGAGGGAAAGGGGTATAAAATAGCTGTAGCAATGTCGAGCAACATCATATCATCTAATACCAAATCGAGCAAAAGCAAGATGCTTGATGCACCATCTATACCCAGTTATCTTCTAATGATTACCCAGATTAACTAGTTCATTATCGAAGTGTGCGTACAGTCATAAGATGTTAAGAAACGCATGCGACTTCCTCATTGTGGAATAATTTGAATTGAGTAATTCTTTCTCTTTTTTTCTCTAGTCAATAACAGAAATTCTGCAGCGGTATTTCTTAGAGGGTTTTTTCCAAGAAAAAGAACGCAAAATGACGATGCAATTCACTTGTTCTTTTTTACAGTTACTTTTATAATGCATCAACGTCACCAGATACGACGTGTATAATGGTCTATTCGAACTGCTCACCATAGTACGCCATTAGATATTGAAAAATTTCCAAGATGCCTTCACGATACATCGATCTGGATGAACATGTGAACATAGAGTTCGGTATTGATGCCTATTGGCACTCCCCTCTTGTATCGCTAGAAGTCGCTACCCGTCCTGCGCTCAATCTTGTCGACAATCTCGCTGATTCTGTTGCTATTGCTAAAAAGCGTTGCTATGAGTCACCTCACGGTTTGACACACGATGAATCAGCGGCAATTTACTTGTACACTATGGAAACAGGTTTCAACAGTGTCTACACTATTCTGAACCGACATCTTCGCACTAATAACTCGGTCAACGCTCTTCCATGGTTTTCTTACATCAAGTTGTTATCTATCGGTATACAAAAGTTGCCATCGCACAGCGGTTGTGTTTGGCGCGGTGTAAACGGTGACGTGGCAAAACAGTACAAGAAGGGTAGTACGGTTCGCTGGTGGTCGTTTACGTCTTGTACAACATCCATCAGTGTAATTCAAAACTTCCTTCCTACGATGGGGAAAGGAACTATCTTTATGATTGAATGTATGAATGGTAAGGCTATCTCAGCATATTCAAAACATGCGAATGAAAATGAAATTCTTCTTATGCCTGGAATTAAACTACAGGCAATGGATGATTCTCTGTTCATCAATGGCATGCATGTGGTGCATTTGAAAGAAATCATCGTAAAGCCTCGACATACTTCGCCAAGGCGGGCCGCTACTGCAAAGAATTTTTCACCGTTAGCGCCACCGATGACACCATTATTTTCCTCTAAATCACCAATCCATAAAGAACCAACGCTGTTTTCCACGATTTTGTCACCGAAAAGTGCCTCAACTAAGAAGAATTCTTTTGGTGAGTCTTCAAAAGCTAATAGAAGCCTTTCTAGATAGCAGAAATTCGCTACCGTAAATACAATCATCTGAACTACCTTTAACAGAATGACGCAATTTTTAGTCACTATTAAGTTGAATAAAGTGGCTCATAGCTGTGGAATAGCAGTGGAAGCTTTACTAGTGCTTGTATTAATTATTAGAACCTTCGCTTGAATAGACCATCTTCAAGGGAATTCTACGCAAAACCCTAAAAAGGCTTCTATCCTTTTCCTAAAGTTTGCTTGACTGCTTAGTAGTCTGAATTGCACTGTAAAATTTCCCTTATAAAATTATTTTTTTCTGGAGATCATTTAAAATTTTTTTGAAATTCTATTCTTACGCAGCTAACATAATATCCATCGTCTGTACCTAATAAAGCCTCTCTTTAATAGACACCTTCCAGACTTTTTCAAATTGCCCACTTTGCGGAGGTATCCGCCTTAGATAGACTTTTATAGTACCGGTCAAAAATCTGTTTTCCGTGTACTGCATCACCAAGGATGTTCCTACCTATACTACAAATCTACGGAGATAGGACAAGTGCTTTTGATAAAATTTAAGTATTTTCATTATAGTTCTTATACTACTTGAAATAACTCAATATCCAATAGACTCGCTTTATTCTTCTTGTCGAGAACTATAGAGTGCGCATATACACATTTCTGATATGGGTTTCATTCAATAGAAAATTGTGTTCAAGCACAGCAAGTACTTGTACTTGTTGGTACTTGTAATTCAAAGCACTAGTTTATAGTTTTCCTGCTGTTTGACAGCAGATTGGAAGGACTGGTGTATGTTTCTTTGTATAACAAGTGATGAGGAACAAAAATACCTGTATTCGGTTTGCATTTTATAGAAGACGTAGAGGTGTTGTGAGGACACACATTAAGTACTATACAAATACCAATACCATCTTCGCTTTACTGTGCCAAATATTTCACTCTCATCCTTTGATATCTTCTCTTCATCTGAGATTATTTGCTATTTCCGAAAAAATCATGATGGAACTTTATTTGTCACATTCATCGCTCATTTAGTTACGTTTTTTAATATGAAACAATATACTTCATTTCAAATGGTGAGGAATACCTTGGATAGATTGAAGGAAAGGAAGAACAGAGTGAAGGCGGCAGACACTTAGTTGAACGCTTGTTTCGGTGTAGTGAAGCACTAGAATTTCGGAGTGCTGTTTTCCCATGCAGACACAGCTGTTTTGCCTTTAGTTCAGGTTAGTCATCGTAATTTATGCATGATCAAAATACTTTATATTAGGACTTTTCTATTTTAAAAACAAAAAAGGAAAGATCAAAAGAGAAAACAGATCGTTTTTTATCTAACAACCATAGCTTTCAGCGTAATCTCTACTGAATTAAAATGTGAAATATAATGGAGAAACCTCATGCTATCGAGCACAGTTCATTGCGACACCAAACACCGCTACGTCGAAAATTTTTTGTGGTATTACAGACTGTGGCAGATATCCCAATATCCTTTTACTCCACCACAAATTGAAACGCACATATTGACATGTCTCTCACAGTTGTTGGTGAGACCAAAACACAATATTTCGAAAACTGTTATCAAGTATTACAGACCGGAACAGACATATCGACACGGTAGTTTTTGGATTTAACACAGTCTACGGCAGATATGCCGACGTGCTGCGCGTTTGACCTTACTACAGAATGTGATCAATATGCCGGGAGCTCTTGGAGAGCAGTTAGAATCTGGCCCAACTTGTTTCACATTTTAATCGGACAGGGGTTGCGCTTGAAAGTTTTTGAAAACTGATTCTATTCCACTCTAGGAAGTCACTGTATTAACTATGAAAAATATATCCGACTATAATCTACAAGGGCTCTCATCATGCTATCCTAATCATCTATAGCATTCGGAGCTAGCTTAAATAAATAGAACTATCTTGGAATCATTGAAAATCTTAAAAAGATGGCCAAGTTATCTCCTTCATTTTCTTAGATTGTCGAAGATATATATTTGAAAACTGAGGAGTAATAGGTTCAATATAGATGGGCCGATACTTTGTATAAGCGAGCAAGTCTGTCAAGAAATTTCCGTAAATTTTAGCGTTGCCAACGAAGAAGATTTCTTGCCCTCATTGCTCAACGACACTTGTCTTTCCGGGCACCTATACATCGGGTGGACAGAACACATGTTTCAGTTGTAAAAGGAGTTTTAATGAAGTCACCTGTCCTCATTGTCACAAATCCAATGTATGGAGGAACAACGACTATTGTGCAGGCACAAGAGTGACTTGCGCGTACTGTAGTAATGTATTTCAACATCTCAACTGTCCTCACTGTCATCATCCATCGTTTTGGCACACTAGCAGACATATTGGTGGATTGCTGACCACTTGCAGTTCATGTCAAGGTGAGTATCGCTCTCTCAACTGCCCGCACTGCTCGGCGGCTCAATACTTTAAAAACAACAACTATAAAGCTGGTTTGCGTTACAAATGCTCTAACTGTGAAAAGACTTATCAGGCTATCAATTGCCCGCATTGTTCAGAGTTGAACTATTGGAAAGATGCGAACCGGAAAGCAGGTTTGAGAACAACGTGCTGGAGCTGTAAGAAACAATATCAGCACATAAACTGTCCGCACTGTTTGACACAGAATGTGTGGAAAAGCGCGGACCGAAAACCAGGTTCAAAGGTGACATGTCACAGCTGCAAGAATCTCTATCAACACATTAATTGTCCTAAGTGTTCGGCACCCGTCATCTGGAAACAGGCGAATCGTATACCGGGCTACCGAATTACATGTCATGAGTGTCAAACTATTTTCCAGCACTTGAACTGCCCACATTGTCAATCGTCAAATATTTGGCGAGATAACCACTACACTGAACGCCAGCGAATCGCCTGTTGTAACTGCCACGAACTGTTTCAACATGCCATTTGCGCACATTGTAAAGCTGCGAACTACTTTTTAAAAGCAGATCTTCAGCCAACAGACCTCATAGTTTGTGTCGAATGTTCAAAGTCATTCTGAGAAAATATGAAGCAGTCCTGCATGAGTTCAAAAGAACCCTAATTTTGAAATAAAATTCAGCCAATGTCGTAAGTTTACTGTTATATACACTGGAACAGTTGAAAATTTGGAAATTCATAATTTTTCTATATGATTGTCTCCTGAGAGCATAGTTGAGTTCATTTTAAAGTAATCAAGTAAGTAGAAAAATGCAACGTAGTGCATGAAAATGCTAATAGACTTGCACCAAAATTTAGTCTTTGTAATAGGATCGAAACCAGATCAGTATATCGTTCCAGGCAGAAGGAAAACGACATACTCCGATACTTCAGGTATATCAACCGTACTTGCATTGTACTCCCAAATTCACGAGAGTACCAGGAAGTTCACCTTCAAGACAATATATAGTGAAAAAAAGATTCCCGCTATCACAGAAAACTATCCAAGCTTGGATCGTTTACGCTCATACTTTCACCGAAGATAACACTCGGTGAACTCTAACTGTAATTATCAATCACAGCTTGATTGGTCTTAGCACAGAGGAGCTAGAAGGCAAGTACAGGCATTTTTCTTTAGGAAGGATCGCTTCAGCGCAGGATTCATTGGAGAGTAATCGATAGATCCAGTTATTTCCAAGGGTTTACCGTGAGGGTGTGGGTGTGGTAGGTATGGGTGTGGATGTGGATCTTCAATCAGCTCACACCTACACCCTAGTAGTTCGATTGCAAGCAGAATTTTTTTGAAATAATTTCAAACTTCAGTTTTTCTCTGTTTTTTTTTAATGCTGAATATTGTGTGGGTGTGGATGTTCTATTTTCGACAACACTCACATCCTACTTTCATTGTTACTTATGGCATCGTTTTGTTTTATTGACTTGTCTTGCTTCACATATCGGCATACTGATCTCAACTGCATCGATTTAGCTAAGAATTGAACTGTACCCATCTTTGATTCATATGGAACTACAATATACCCTTACCTTTGATTAGTATAGCATTTGAATACTCAAAAAAATATATGTATGTGTCCGGTGCAACGCATTATGAATATTTTCGTGCTAAAGTTTACATTCAAATCTGCAATTTACGGACATATTTGACATGATATTATCTTCTATAAGATGTAGCATGTCCATTATCAAAAAATGTCTTTATTAGTCATTCTTAAAAAAAACCAACAGATCGATCTACGTTTTTGTTTTCTGATTAATTATAAAACTAGGAGAAAAAAATATCTTATTTTTAATATATGAAAACAAAAACAAGAACAATCATATAGAAAAAAAGAGAGAGAGAGATTGGAATGAATGTATTTTATTGTTGAATACCATGTCATTTGATTAATAGCTGTTAATTTGAACTTTTTTGCTTAGTTGTTTGGGTTGATTCAATCTTTCTGACTTTTTCACATTAACAATACGAAAACTTTCTAGAATATAAAAAAAAATTTAAAAATATTGTGCGCAAAAGGTTAGTTCGATAGATTTTTTCACTTTATTCTGTAAAAATAATATTTAATTTTTTTAAAAATACATAAAGAACAATAACGATTTTGTCTATTGTACTTAGCAGAGATTTTGCAGCTTCAGGAGTTGTCTACAGAATGTACTATTTAATTTTCAAAAATATTGCCTCAATTCGAAGATTTTTTAAACTAAAACATATGAAGCGAATGTCAATGTCTTGTTTTATATTACGCCGCTAACGCTAGGCTTGTACTAATAACTTCTCTGAACAAATGTCTCTAGTTTTGATTTTTCAGAATATCTAGAGTAACTTAACGTACGTGTAATATATAAAAATTACCTCTAGGAAAGTTCATTATGCTGAGATACGTGCGTTTTAATTTGGCGAGATGTCTTTTATATCACTCAGATAAGTCAGCAGATTTTATGGTCTCATTTCAAGATAGAAGTAAATGAAAAGATCTGAAACTTTCACAACAACGTATTCTCATTAAGGCCTGTTTCTATGTAAAATTTCAAGTCAAAATTCGAAAATCAGTTTTTTCTAGTGTTCCTAAGGGGGAAGGCATAGCATTTGTTTAAAAAATACCGTAAATATGCAGTATCTCCGTCGTATCAATAAGCTAATGGTCAGAACTCTTTTCAGGGCATTCATAGTTTATTTGGATCTACATAATGCACAGTCACAATGCAAAAGTGATTGAACAATCTTTCAGCATACCATAAGATAAATAAATATATATAAAATCAAGTGTATAGAGTTCTAATTTGACGAAAAGGCTAGAAAAAATTTGACTTCAATCTATGAAGAATCTAATCACAACGATGATTATATCTAACGTAAACTTCATATTCAAATCTTACCAAGAAATTCATTAATATCAATTCTTCCATTTTTATCTAAATCCATAGCAGAAATAAGCTCTTCAATATATGCTTCATTTATATCACCAGTACCATATTCATCATAAAGTATAAGTTTAACAACATCAGAAAATTCATTACGACTTATAAAACCTATGATTTTAACATATAATAGATAAATAGTTTATCAAAATAAAACGGATCATACCTGAATGATCGTAATCTATTAAATTAAATAATCGTATAAGCATGTCTTTCCATATATATAAATCTTCCATAATACCGGGATTAGACTAAAAAAAATAAGAATATAATATTAATTTATAATTTCTTCTTTTCTTTTTGTACCATTTGAAATCTCGTATTATTTAAAATATATCCATCAAACATTGTATTATAAAGAATTCCTTGTGTATCTTCTTGTACAAGTTTTGAACGTAATATAAGCCAAGGTAAATCAATATGAAGTACATTCGTCATAATCTTAGACCAAACTGTCAAAGATAAATGATCTAATTAGAGGCAAAAACAAAATTCTTATTCAAAAATAAACTATTATTATAAGTTGTATACTAGTTTGATATCTATCTGCTCTTTCAAATTCTTTTTGAAGTAAACTTTTATTTGTCATAATTTTTTCCACTAATGATTGATAAGCTGGATCTTCGAATAATGTTACTCTTTAACGAACAAAAAAAAAAAAAATAACAGAAATATCTTGATTTTGATTATCTTACTCTTTATTAAAATTTAATTTTCCCATTTCAACATGTTCAATTTTATATTGAATTAACAATGGTTCTAGTTCGTTATAATCCCTGAAACAAATTTAATATTTAAAACATATAATGTCATTGACACAAACCATCGTATAACTGCACCCCAATTTGATCCACCACAATAATTTGATGCACTAAAAACAGTTAAAACTTTGTGATCATGTGTAAATTCATAGCCTCTTTCTTTGACTTGATGTGAACGTATAAGTATTGAATAGTTATATTCATTAAGAAATTGTTCTGTTATATCTGGACCAAAAAAACAGCCTATATTTCTGTCATCATTGTTTCGACAACCTTGACGATTATGAGGATCTGGATCACTCCACAATAAATCTAAATATATTTCATATCAAATATATGGGGATTATTTATTTGTATTATTACTACCTTGCATTTGACGATATTCATTATCTTCATCAGGAGTCAATCGTTGATCACCACTTTTAGATTTTGGTGGTACTTCTATTGAAATATCTACAAAACGATAAATATTGTCCAGTGTTGAAAATTACCGAACTTCTAGCCATTATTTATATTAGTTTTGATTAATTTTAAACACTCTTTATGAAGCTATTCTTAGGTTTTGTCTAGTGCAAAATACAGATCTCGAAATCAATTGAAATAGATCGAAAAAAATAAAAACTGTGAATTTTCGACCAATCTCCGAACTTTTGTTGCCCAAATGAATGAGATACAACCGGTTCCTGCCAGAAGCAGGAAGGCGGTGAATGAATTTCGTAACCAGATTTATCCAATTCCCGCTGGATACGATGTCTTTCCTGCGGATTTCTGCTGGAAATTCATGGATCCGAGTTGTTGGTGGTTGTGAGTGTAGTTAAATGGGTATGTGCGGGATCGGTTGAACTAATGAACAGGCACGGACACATCGAAATTTACACTGACATCCGCACCCATACATTTACTCATGCATACATTTGAAAGTCGTATCGATTGTGTTGGTAAGGTAGTGTATCATTAATTTTGGGCATTGATTATACTATTCGATGCATATTGTTGTGCTGATTCGAAAGATGATATTCGTTTCTTTTGGAACTCAACTTCTGATAGTCAAAGCCTTAGAATACAAATCGGTATTTATGGTGTTTTGCTATCAAATAGACAAAAAAACCGATTTTCTCAACACAATCAAACAATATTTTTCAAAAAGTACGCAGAATTTTTATCCTAAACATACGACGAGGAAAATCAAAATGAAATCCGGATAAATATTGCGACTCTCGAAGCTTGATGCTTTTGGCGTGTTTCAATTTTATATGTTTAAAAAAACATTTTGATAAGTAACTCTATGAACTCTATCGAACTGTGACAAAAAACATTACAAAAAAAAAATTTGCTGAAATTCCGAATTGTCGATATACCCTTAAAAAATATGTATATATCATATTTTTAATCTTACATCGATTTCTTGTAAGAGACTTTATTCTTTGTAGATCAACACGACTAGATATTCCTCCATGTACTATCATAAGTTTAGATTTTTTTGCATGAACAGAAGAATATATTGGTAACCAACTAAATACATCTTTAAATAGATCAAGTAATGGTGTTTTCTGTCTCTAAATATAAATTCGATAAATATCTTCGATAAATTATGAACTAACTCGATATTTGTTATTAACTTCATCTTGAAAACCAAAATAACTTGAAAGCATTATATCTTCATGATTACCTTTTAATTTTATCAAAACAAAAAAACAAATTTAAATGAAAAAAAAAACAATATGAAGAACATCAATACCTCGATTAAGAAAGACTGAACTTGGATAAATAATCAATGCAACCAAAATTAAAAGAAAAACTTCAACGGAATTTCGGCCTCGATCAACAAAATCTCCATTGAATACATATGGATTATCAATTCCAGGTAGTCCATTCTATAGATAATTTAAATAGAGAAAAATTAGGACTATTTATCCTACCTCATTAAATATATGTAATAAATCAGCTAATTGTCCATGAAGATCACCAATAATGTATATATGATGTAAATGAGATAAATCAATAGGATTATAATTTGGTAAAGTTTTAAGTATAGCACGTGCTTGATGAAGAATTTGACAGACATATTTTTCATGTAAAATCTATCAATAGATGAAGAATCATAGATTATAATAATATAAAGGTTCATGCAATATGATCTGATTTATTCAAACGAAATCTTCAGTTTTTTTTTTAGGAATTATAGTGATTACAGAATCAGTTATACTCTTTTGCTAGGGTGTGGGGTGTGGATGACTATAGGCGTGGATATTCTCTACACATTCACACCCTAAAGTACTTTATCGTATTTTATATCTTAATTTTCTACAGTTTGTGTTGAATGTTGTGTCTTACTTACTTCTCCATATTGAAAAGCTTCAATTAAATTTACAAATGTCTGCCTTGTAATTGGACCTTCGATGCCTACAAAAAAATGAATTATCAATTCATTTAATTTATAGAAAAAAAACAGAAATAACCGCTTACGTGGTCCATAATAACTAGCTTCAACAGGAATACTATCGGGATTTGTTAATCTTAAAAGTTCTTTTTCTTCCACAGGTAATCGAGCTTTTTGAAGTAATTTTGAAACAGATGGAGCAAGTGAATTAGATGCTCTAAGTAATTTATCAAATATATCCCTCAACTAATATGTATAAATAAATTTCAAATACTAATGTAATTACAAAAATAATACAATATTTTCGTTTACTTTTGCTTCAGTTTGTTCACTAGAATATTCAAGTTTTTCATGTATTTGCCATGCTGCTCGTTTTTTTAATCTAAGTCGAGCTTGATGATTACGATAAGCACCTTGAATTTTTACTGCAGATTTATCAGCTAGAATCAAATATTATTTTTTGCTTTATTCTTAATTATAATTATTTTCATTATTTTCCATGAAATATTTACGATGGTAGTTTCTTATCGAGGAAAAAACAAGATATGCAAATAATAGAAATTCATACCTAACATTGTTGGCAATTGAGTAAAGTTCTTTGTTTTTAATTTATCTGGTTGACCAGACAGTAATGCTACTTGAGATACAATCTGAATGAATAAACACATTACAGTATATATTCTGCTTATATCTTTAAATAATTATTATTCACGACTTAAAATGTCAATTTAATAAAAACACTCCCGCATAAAGAACAAATACGCTACAGAGGTTTTGAATTACTGCATGAAAGAGATCAGTGAAATATGGGCAATGTCACCAATTTCAATGAAACATTGCCTGTATGAAGTCTCAACTGAGATATGACAATGTCAAAAATTTTGTCCTCTAAAACCGAGAAAAGCAACTACTATTTATGTATCGATTTTGTTGACAAGTATTACTGCAATGATGTTTCATTCGTTCTCTGAAAGCAGACGCGTATAAAGAATTAGTTGGAATATAACAGTTTCGCTTTAACAATGAGCGAGCACTTTCGAAAAGTGTCTAGAGTTGTTGAGAGACTCACATTGAGATATCGAATGAAGATGATAACCTAAACGTTTTTGATGGAAAGTTACTTTGATAGAATGATCAAGATGACACGTAATTAAGCATTAAAATTTCAGACAAAGGATTCCTTACTCTGTTGATCGCGTCCTATGGGTGTGGGATGTTGATATAATAAAAGCCCACATCCACACCCTCAATCCTTGAACTTGATATTGTTTCTTGCTTAAAGTTC
>CAJNOL010001055.1:16337-41763 GCA_905250125.1 Rotaria sordida | reverse complement strand
TTGAATCGGATCTATACTAGTTTGTAGAGCTCGATGAGACTAGACGAGACCAAAAAGGATTCGTCCCCATACGCTATCCTTCTCGAGTTATGATCGTTTTACTAGATTTTCGACCACTGGCAAAGCATATATGGGAAAATTGAATTACATGATTTTGATCTGACATTTTGCCTACAGATAGGCCTCATGGTCCTTAGAATGTTCTAAAAAATTCAGCCCAAAAGAATATTCTCTTCTTGAGATATTGGTATCCAAGAAACGATCATGTGTCGCAAGAAAATATCAGAAACGCGAGTATTTTCAACACTCAATATCTCAAGAAGAGAATATTCTTTTGGCCTGAATTTTTTAGGACCACGAGGCCTACCTGTGGGCAAAATGTCAGATCAAAATCCTGTAATTCAATTTTCTCATAGATGCTTTGCCAATAGTCGAAAATCCAGTAAAACGATCATAACTCGAGAAGGACAGCGTATGGGGACGAACCCTTTTAGGCTTCGTCTAGTCTCATCGAGCTCTACAAACTAATATAGGTCCGATTCAAAACGGCGCGTCACACTTGGGAACCTTCCCTCGTCAGCTGGATTGATATTTACTCAAAGATAGACACATATTATCAGATCAAATTGATAACATATTATTTATTCTCATTGTCTAACTGTTTGTATTGATTACAGTTTGAATCCAATAAAAGTCAAATATTTTTTGTTGTTCATTTCTTCTGAAAAATTTGTAACAAAGTTTATTAATATGATTATATTTTAAATGACTTTTGTATAATTATATATCTATGATATTTGAGATCGTACTTCGTATAGAGACAAGTTTTTATCCTTGTCAAAAATACAATGAAAAAATCGTTCTGCAAGATGTGTACCCTACCGAAATGGACTTTTTGATGGTTTGCCCTGCGTTCTGAAAAACAGGATGACTGAATGATAATGTTCTGCAGAATGCAATACAGGACGCAGCAAACTATTCTGTCAGGTTCTCTGGTTCAATTTTCATTAGAAAAACTTTCATAAAATTTAATACGAAGTGTTATATATAATTAACCGATCTTTTTATTCTTTTTCGTAAGGTAAAACTTTTTAATTGACAAATATTAATGTTTATTTTTCTCATAAACAAAATGATTCTTTTTCTTGTCTTATTATTCTCATTTGTCATGAAATAAAATCAAAAAAGAATAGATTAATATCTATTATCAATCATTGTGAATCAAATACTACATAAAAGTCCTTAATACAATTATTATTTACTATGAAATTCTTGATTAAAAATTCAAATAAACAAGAATAAAAAGAAATATTTCTACAATTGATGATAACGGACATTAAATTTTATCTAGTTCTTTTATATATTGACTCAACATATCATTTTTATGATTACCCTTGAAATGGGTGTTTGCATACACATACGTTTGTCGCCTGCTTAAAGTAAGAAACGAAAGAAATAAAAAAAAACTAAACGCATTATATCACTCGCACGACAAATACAACGTCAGTTCCTTTTTATAATCATCATTGACTTGAAAAGAAAACAACTTGTGAAATATTTTTATCAAAGTAAAAGACATTACCGTTTTTCAAAATAATTGCCCAAATTTAATGAAATTTGCAAAAGAGTCACCGGGTTTTTTATATTTCATAGCAATTGCATCATATGTAGTTAGATAGAACTTTGAATGTTCTGCATTTCTATTTTTATTTGAATACTGTCTGATAATGGATGATGCAAAAGTACCTGCACAAATATTAGTTCACTTTTCATCAGTTAAAACATGTGTGGATCAACTTGAAAACACCTTATACAGAATCTACATCGAAAGCTCTTTCTATCTGTATGTTCAGAAAAGTTCTATGATGTCGTCTTTAAATAACAGCTCAAATTAAAATGGATCTCTCAGTATTTTTTTATTTGATTCTATGTGATCGAATGTATTTTGATGGTCTTTTTTCAGTCAGATGCACCGTTCAACGCTCTACAAACTTAATAGAAAAATGTATAGTATCACGTTAGATGATTTATCAAGAATAGAAATTTTAATCTAATAGAGAAAAAATAAATGCTATCTCATGAAATGAAGTCACAAAGTACTTTCGAGTTTGTTCATACATGATTTTTGCATCACTGGTATCTTGTAGATTTTCAGAAATTTCTGTAAGAATTTATAATAATTTCGGAGATTTCCTTTTTCAGATATCTGAATATATCTCTAATTACGAGAGGACTTTTTTTTGTATTTAAAAATTATTCATATCACAACAAGATAACTTTACCTTTGATTGTCAGTATACATCACTTAAAAATGAATTGAAGTCAACTAACAAGGTGTTGAAAGTTTTTATCATTTTACTTTTCGATAAATTCTCAGAATTTTTTTTTTCGAAGACTTTATATTTCATTATTTCCACACATATACGTAATCACTACACGAAAGAAACGTTCTTAAATTATCATCATATAACGACACCTTAATGTTTAATTTTTGTAAAAACACATTAACAAACAATTAGTCTAGACTTTGTTACAATATGTATAATAGAATGAATTCAATCATTTCGTACAAATCGAACGAAATTCTTATCAATGATATTTTATTTGCTTGTATCTTTCCTCTAGAGGTCACACTCTTCCTATGAAAATTCCTACATATGAATCATTAATGATCCAGACAATACCATTATCTACAGAACAAATAGACTAGGTTGTTCTCGAATGGTCGAGAAAGTTCTTCTTTGCTCCCCATTCTCTATATTTCTCATTTTTTTCTCTTCTTCCGAATGTGCCGCTAGTTAGTCCATCGGTTTCTTTATAAAACGTCAATTTTTCTTTACATTCATTACCTTTTAATATTTAATTAATTTTAGATTCAATTTGCACTACTATTTTCTCCTCTTCTCATTCCATAACACTTTCATATTAATATAATTAACATGGTAAATATATCCTTTTTAAAAATATATCCTTAAATTTTTTTTCTTTGATTCGAATTTTTAGGCTGTTGTTGGTATTGATATGGGTAATTTTTCAACATACATCGGTGTTGCTCGTGCCGGTGGTGTTGAAATAATTGCAAATGAATATTCGGATCGTCTTACACCGTATGTTTGAAAAAAAGATCTTCTTTTCTTTTATGGTTTTGTTTTTTTAAACGCAAAAATTTCGTTTAGAACGTGTGTGACATTTAGTCAATCGAATCGTTCAATGGGTCAATCATCAAAAGCAATGGAAGTTACAAATGCAAAAAATACAATTTGTAATTTTAAACGTTTATTAGGTCGAAAATATCAAGATTCATTTGCACAAAAAGAAAAAGAACTTAATTCATATGCAATTGTTGAAGGAAATGGTGGTTCAGTGAATATTGAGGTATGAACATATAATAAAAACAAAACAAAAATAACTAATTTTTTAAATTCTAGGTTGATTATCTTAATGAGCGTAAACGATTTACACCTGAACAAATAACTGGAATTATGTTTACAAAAATAAAACAAATAACTGATACTGAATTAAAGACAAAAGCTATTGATTGTGTTATTGGAGTAAGAATTTTAATAATAAAGTTTCATAAGAACAAAAAAAAAAAAAACATTTTTTTTTTAAGGTACCTTGTTTTTTTACTGATGCTGAAAGACGAGCAATGCTTGATGCTGCACAAATAGCTGGTTGGAATTGTCTTCGATTACTTAATGAAACAACAGCTGGTTAGTTTTATTAACAAATTTTAAAGATATTTGAAAAATTATTGAACAACTAGATATATTGAAAGAGGATAAGTCCAGCATCTATATACGTGACAGACATCCTTTATAATATTCCCTACGTCATAGGCTATAACAAATGCCTTAGCAACGCTTTTGTTAACGTCTTGTTATAATATATGAACTACTTCCTTATTGGATTTCTTGAAGATTAAGTAAAAGAATGATTAAGGAATAAGAGGTTTACATTCTTCGATCCTGAAAATCTTTAGTCAAGTTTTATAATAAAAAAAGTTTCAAACCTGCACTTCTCTTTGAGATATTGTAGTTTTTTAGAATCATTTGAATTCAGCTATGCATCATTAATCTAAAAATATGAAAAGATAGAAAACAATTTTATCGATTACTCACTAACCGAATTCTTCCAACTGATAACTTCTGTGTCAAGATAACGAAGTTGCAATTTCGTAAAAAATTCGAACAAATCTGTTTTTTATTGAAATTTTCAGGATATTATAACGACTATGAGATCTATTACTTGGAAAAATATTTCAGACTAAAATGATCAATATAAGCTTGAACAGAAAACTATCCTAACTGTAAAACATTAAAAAAGTTTATCTTCATGGGTCTCCGAAACTGACGATAACGTCTGGTACATCCAATATGAGCTCACATAACAAATTTCAGTTCGGATAGTTCCTCCGTCAGTATATACAAAAAATAAGTCAATCGAATATCTGTCCAATTCTATCATTAATCCCTTGAGGACGGAGTTACTCTTAAGAAAGTAAAGAAAAGTTTTGAAATCTTGAAGGGATATATTTATTCCTATCGATAACAAAAAAAAGTATTTTAGAGTATCATAATCTTGAAAACAACCAGAAATATAAATTCTCGACATCACATTCATATCTGGTGTTAGTACTCTTTTTAGTTCTTCTTGTTGTTTTCGCACAAACAATACATTTTCTTTGAGGATTTTGTTTGATCGATATGTTGAAGGTATAAGTTTTGGAAAATGGTGAGCAATAAGTCTAACAGGATTGTTTCCAGTGTTGGATCGACCTATTGGTACTTTTGGTTTCTCATACATTTTATAAACTGTACGTGATATCAATGTAAGATCACATAAGGAAAAAACAGAAGTGATGCGTATGAGTGCATAAAGGAAAAAGATGAATTGAGGTCACAATACAAATGGTAGTATTACAGATTAACGGTCTATGTGCTAGGGCAGATCATAAAAACAGCGTAAGAGATATACCCAAATCAATTATGAGTTGATTTGAAGCTGGACATATATATATACATACGTTGTCCAACTCCAAGGAGTTAAATAATATTATTCATTTAATTTAGTTGCACTCTGCTATGGTATCTATAAAGGAGATCTTCCTGAACCAACTGAAAAACCCCGTCTTGTTGCATTTGTTGATATGGGTTATACAGCATTACAAGCATCTGTTGTTGCATTTAATAAAGGCAAATTGAAGGTAATAAATGTTTTTTTCTTATTATTAAATTTTGAAATAAATGATTTTGTTTTTTTTACTAAAGATGGTTGCAACATCTTTTGATACATCATTAGGTGGCCGTGATTTTGATCGTTTAATTATGGATACAATGCGTGATGAATATCAAAAACGTTATAAAATTGATTCATATAGTTCAGCAAAAGCTAAATTACGATTAAAAGCTGAATGTGAAAAAGGAAAAAAATTAATGTCAAGTAATGCTCAACCAATTCCAATTGGACTTGAATGTTTTATTAATGAAATTGATGTTAATGGTAAAATGACACGAGCTGAATTTGAAGAATTAGCTAAACCATTATTTGATCGTATACGAATAACACTTGAAAATCTTCTTAAAGAAGCGAGTAAGTTAATATTAATTCATTTTTCATGAGAAATTTATTGAATAATTTTCATATTTATCTTTTTTTATTTTTCCTAGAAGTAACACCTGAAGAACTTGAATCTATTGAAATTGTTGGTGGTTCAACACGTATACCAGCTATTAAACAAGTTGTTCAAGATATTTTTCGTAAAACACCAATGACAACAATGAATGCCGATGAAAGTGTTGCACGTGGTTGTACATTAATGTGTGCTATATTAAGTCCAACATTTAAAGTAAAAGAATTTAAAATTGAAGATTGTCAACCATATCCAATAACATTATCATGGCAAGGTGGTGTTAATGAAGATAATGAAGTTGAAGTATTTACTCGTTGGAATGTAATACCATCAACAAAAATGCTTTCATTTTATAAACGTGAACCATTAACAGTTGAAGCACGTTATTCATATCCAAATGATATACCATTTTCTGAATCACGTATTGGTATGTGAGAATTTTTTTCTTTATTGTTGTTTTATTAGTTAAATAAATAAAAATTTTAGGTCAATATACAATTGAACAAATTCAACCACAACCAGATGGTACACCATCAAAAATTAAAGTTAAAGTTCGTCTTAATCGTAATGGAATATTTGATGTTACACAAGCAGTACTTATTGAAACTATTGAAGAACCAAATGCACCGACTGGCACTGGTAATTTTATAATGAATTTTAAGCAAAGAAAAATATTATATACATATTGAAATTTTCTAGAGAATATAGTCTCTATATTTTATGTAATCTGATAATAGAAGAAGAGAAAAAATATATCGAATCTAATTTTGTATGGCACAAAGAAAAATAATACTTCTGACACAATGAATAATATAGATTTGAATTATTTATTTCTAAGACATCAGGAGAAGTTCATTTGATTTATTAAACCTATGGTTTTGTGAAATATGATCTAATAAAAAGGAATGTCGAAGTATAGCGGGTAAAAATACACTGATTAGGAAGCTGTGGGTCCAACGTTCCAGTTTTTGTTCAGCTCAGTTGTGAACCCAATGGTCACCAGATGAGAAATCTCGCAACAAAATATAACTGTACGTTGAGTTTTTTTTTTGAGAATAGCTAAAACCTTAATCCTTCACTTATGATGTTAAGTGAAGGGAAATAAATTGAGTTTCGTCGGTTGCATTTATTTAAGATTTTTATATTTAGTGATTTAAAAGTTTAAATATCGCAGGATTAACAGTCATGAATTTTTTAAAGATCCTAGGTTTTCATCATGGAAGATATTTTTATGAGTTAAGTTTTTCATAGGCATAAAATTCCATAGTATAGTTAAATCTCAATAGGAATAGAAATTCTTTTAAAGATTTTTATTCGAACAATTTAAATTCATTTTTATAGAAGAAGCTATGGAAGCAACACCAGCTCCAGAAGGTACACAAAATGGTACGGATCAAAATCCGCCATCAACAACAACAACAACAACAACACAAGAACCAATGGATGATGTAAGTTATTTGTATTTTCTTACTTAGAATTATATATTTTTTTTTGTTTTTAAATAAAGACTGCTGAAGCTACTACTGATGCTGGTAGTGGTGATGGTCAAACAGGAGAAAAGGTTTTCATTCTTTTTATTTATTGATCTAAATAAAAAACATTTTTTTTGTTTTTCTAAGGAAAAAACAGGTGAAGAAGGTACTGAAACAAAACCGCAATCGGCTACTACGGCAGCACCAAAAAAGAAAAAGAAAGAAATTGATTTACCAATTACACCTCGAGTACCTGGTGCTAATAAAAAAGAAATTGATCGTTTAATTGAACAAGAAGTAAAATATTTCCTTTTTTTTTTTTTTTTTGTAAAATTATTCTTACTAATTTGTTTTCTTCATTTAGCATGAAATGATTGCACAAGATAAAAAAGAAAAAGAACGTTCCGATGCTAAAAATGCTGTTGAAGAATATGTTTATGATATGCGTGGAAAACTTGATAGTGGTCCATTAGAAAAATATGCTGATGATAATATTCGACAACAATTATTAAATGATCTTCAAAAAGCAGAAGATTGGTTATATGATGAAGGAGTACATCAAGAAAAAAGTGTTTATGTTGATCGTTTAAAAAGTTTAAAAGTAAATTAAAAAAACAAAAAAAAAATTAAATTAAATTAATTTCTTTTTTTTTTCATATTCTATTTATATTAGGATATTGGTGAACCAATTCGTAATCGTTATAATGAAGCTGAAAATCGTCAAAATCTTATGCAAGATTTAATGAAATCAATACAACGAATTGATGAAGCTATACAAACTTATTCTACAAAATCAAGTGATAAATATTCACATATTGATCAAAGTGAAATTGAAAAAGCTAATAAAATTTTAACGGAAAAACAAACTTGGTATGATCAAACAGCTAATCAATTTACTGCACTTAAAAAACATGAAAATCCAACTGTACTTTGTTCACAAATTAAACAACAACGAGATGTAAGTCATTTCTTTCGAAGAGAGAAAAACAAAAAAAAAACTTTATTAAACTTAATTTTAAATATTATTGAGCTAAATTTTTGACTAAAAATGTTTCAAACATGATTCTAGATGAGATAGAAACTTGGTTCTTGAATTCAGAATATTTTTCAAACTTAGGATACTGATAATGAATCACCGATTCATCCGCGTACAGTCGGACATTGTTCGACTTCGGAGTAGATCTCGGTGAGACATAAAAATCCAAAACAAAAAGTTTACATCTGAAATTTTCAAGTGAACTCGATCGCTGTGTTTTTAAATATTGAATATCTCAAGAAAAATATGTTTGTTAAAAAATTTCAGGTGTAAACTCTTTGTTTTGAGTTTTTATGCATCACCAGACCTACTCGTAACCATAATGCGAACTCGAATAGTTGGATATGTTCTCTCGTGAGTCATTTAGTCCAAGGGGAAAAAAGCGGCTTCTGGGGGATTCCATCAGGAGCCACTTTTTTCCTCTTGCATTTGATCAGTAAACTGAAACTTCACATCCCTATGCCTTTGCAACACTTCCTATCACCACTACCATCTGCATAATCGACATTGTTAACATCGTGTTAGAATATATGAATCATTTTCTTATTGTATTCCTGGAGAAGAATGATGAAGAAATGTGTACCAAAATATATTGTGTTTCAAATTTTAATCTCGCATCGATTATGCTAATAGCTTTAATATGTAAAGTTCGGATATTAATATTTTTCTGCTCATTTGTTTATTTCCTAATTTTGTGCATAGCTTTGAACTTAATATTGATTCAATGTCTTATTGTATTCGAATTTAATTCCAGATCTATGTGCAGTTTCGAATTTGATTATGATTTTTGAAACAATATATTTCTATTTTATAGACACTTGAACGAGAATGTTGGGCTATTTTAAATAAACCAAAACCAAAAGTTGAACCACCAAAGGATGAACCTCCAAAACAACAAGCTCCACAAACAAATAATCAACAAGAACAACAACAACAACAAGCTCAAAATCAACCACCTCCAACATCATCATCAGGAAATCAACAATCGACTGAACAGCAATCATCAATGGATGTTAATTAATTTCATATCTAACAAAAAACAAAACCAAGACTATTCATTGTAGCCTCATTTGTGTGTGTGTGTGTGTGTGTTTACATATTCTGTTTCTCATTGTCTTCTTTTTATGTTTGTTAAAAGTTTTTCGTTATTATACATGCAACCCATCAAACCCCTATTTATGTCCAACTTTATTCGGCTGCATTCAATGATCATGATTTTTCTTTTTCTTCTTATTTACTTCTGCCGTACATTCTTTGTTATATCCGGTCCACATTCAGATGATATACAAGCACTTTCTTTTTTTGTTTTCAGTTCATTCGCATAAGAGAACAAAAAAAAAGAAAAATAACATAACAATGATAAAGTCAATCAAGCAAATAAAAAAAGAAACATCAGATATATTATTATTTATTTCACTTTAATAATTTCTGCATAACTCCTGCTTATAAAGTGTTGATTCTATTTTTTTTTTTTTGCTGCGGAGCTCAAACATGTTATACATTAGTTTAAGTAGATGAAACTTGACAAAAAAAAAAGAATTCTTATTGATTTGTTTTTTTTTTGAAATAAATATAATCAAGAAGAAGAAACAAAAAAGAAAAGATCAAACAATGTAATTCTTTTCTTTGATGATAGATAATACTGTTGACAGATAAGTTAATACAAAACAATTTATTATTTATGATTAGTTATTGATATGAAATTCTTGAGTTTGATTTATTATGATGAATTCAACTCATTACACTATGAACATTCAGACGAACATTAGATGAAAAATTCAAAATGTACTTTCTAATGATTTAATTAGGGCTGCATATACTCTGACTACTTATGTAAGGATTCGGAGCCTTTTTTTACCATGAGCTGTCATGGCTGAGTGACAACATTGTTCAGCAAGTATCTAATTAGTGATGTAGCCAGTAGGAACTCAGCTTTATCATTCCAGAATTTGAAACATTTTTTTCTTCATAAAATATTGAAAGGATTATTACGAAATGATTCTAAAAATTCAAGAAAATATAGAAGTGAATCAAACACTAATGCTGAGCTACTCACAAAACAACTATATTGTTTCATAAAACAAAACATAAAATAACTAGATATGAATCTTATCTATCTTTCGAAAATAAATGAACAAATAAAACATCTTCAGCATTCTGAATAGATTCATTCATATAGATAAATAAAGTCTAAAAACTCAAGTCGAATAAAATATTACTTGTCCTTGAAATAAATAATAGATTTCAAACAACTGAATAGTAACAGCATGTATTTTAATTATACTTTCCGAGATAGTAATTATATTGTCACCAACAGGATTAGCTGCTAATAATTATATCGATAGGAATTTCACGGTAATTAAGTAGCATCGAATGAGACAAAAAAAACCAGCATGTTTAATAATCTATTTGATACTTACGCTATGAATCTAATTTTGATGTAGATTCCCATTCATTGCTATTTTAAGACTTTCTTCTCCGAGTAAGATAATCTGGTATAGTTCATATTGATCAAACATTTCAATGATAATAAATATTATTGAGAAAGTTTTATTATGATCGTTTCAACAAGAGATCTCAACATTTCAAAATATGTTTACTTTTTCAAACTACTTTCTATATAAAAAAAACCGACCCCCTCCAGATTAAAATGTAACTAAATATTTATTTATAATTACAAATAAACTAAATTATATATCACTACTAATTATAGTGAATGTACAATATAGTCAATTTTACATAATCCTACAGTTGAAAAATTTCAATGAAACAATAGTTGTTATTTTCCATCTGTGTGGAACTATTTCTCGAGCTGAAAAATTAAATAACCTTTACACATTTTATCTTGTTGAAGTGTATATAGAAAGATGCAGATTTTGATGCATTTTCTCTTAATGCTAAAAGACTCTTTAGATACAATTTATATTTGAGAATCTTGTTCTATCATGGTGCATTTAATAGATCTAATCAACATACGTTATTTAATACTCATATTTTTTAAGGAAGATCATAAATGATTTTTGTTTTTTAGTAATTCTCTTCCTGAAAATACTGTTATTATTATTTGTGACGTTTCGGCAAGTCGATGCTGCCTTCTTCAGACTTTATTAATAGAAATCAGTTAACATTCAGTGTTTAAATACAAAATGTACTCAAATGAACTCTAGATTTTTCTATTCTTCTTTTTCTTTTCTGTTATGATTTTTGATAGTGGGTCGGCAGAAGATGATATACAACGTCACTTCTACCAGCTATCACTGTCTTGCCGATCCACTATCAAAAATCATAACAGAAAAGAAAAAGAAGAATAGAAAAATAAAGAAAAATGTAGAGTTCATTTGAGTACATTTTGTATTTAAACACTGAATTTTAACTTATTTCTATTAATAAAGTCTGAAGAAGGTAGCATCGACTTGCCGAAACGTCACAAATAATAATAACAGTATTTTCAGGACGAGAATTACTAAAAAACAAAAATCAGTTATTTAATACTAAAAAGGAAAAATCTTTAATGATGCATATATGTTGTCATAAAGTATTAAATAAAATTCTTTAAAATTCAGCAAACTTTTCGAAATAGTACCTGAGAGTGGATTCAAAGATCCCTTCATAGGATTTTCAGAAAGAACTAAAAATTTGAGTTCGAGCATAACTTTTCACGAACTTTCCAATGGTATAACTTATTTCAAAATTAAAATTTTTTCTATGGATGCTTGGTAAATAATCTGATGGGCTCTCTCTTAAAATTAAATTTTTCAAAAATATGATAAAGAAATAGTTCCACATAGGTGAAAAATAACAACTATTGTTTCATTGAAATTTTTTAATTGCAAGATTTTATTTTGTACATATTGTCTATATTGTACATTCACTATAGCTGCTAGGAGTATATAATTTAGTTCATTTGTAATTATAAATAAATAATTAGTTACATTTTAATTTTGAGGGGTCAGTTTTTTTTTTTGCACTCCGTATTAGGAATGAAAACTAGTTCGATCATGATTCACTTGTCTTTTTATAGAAGAAAACCATACTGTGAAAGTATTTGCTGGATGTCAATTAGCTTCGATCTGGATGCGAGCGCGAAAAATCGTACCCGTGCAAATCATTACTTATTGAATTGAATATTATTTGAAAGTATCATCATGGCTATTATTACAATAAGTACAGATTCTTGAGTGAGTTAAGATTTACAAACATTCTTCGCTCAAGCAGAATTTTGAATCTTGATCCGCGGATACAAATTACTACTAAAAAAAAAAACAATGTAGCACAAAAAGTTTTGCTAAATTTTAATTGCCAATTGAAAACGATGACAGAACCTCTTCGAATATCAAATGGCTTTTCGACCGAGACAGGGGGATGAAACACCCAGTAAAATTTTGATATTTCAAGAATTGAAGGCTTGGAAAATAAAACCATCATCAAATGAACATTGTCTCGATTGAAAAAAATGATTTGACATCTGGAGAGATTCCCTCGTTAAATTCTGCCTCATTTATAACTTTTTTTTTCCGGTTATATCACTCTATATAGTAGTCGTTGAAAATTTCTATTCGAAATATTTATTAATAGATCCATTAGATTGAATGCTTTGCATTACGTTCACAGCAGGAGAAATATTTAGATATATATGTAACATGTTTATCTTTCAATTCCATATTCTTTGATTTCATCATCAATAATATATAACGTATCTTTTTTTTTTTTTGTTTCTTCTTAAACATACAGAGGTATCATTCGTATAATTATCACTTTTGTTAATCTAAAAAAGATGTTATTCGTGAGAAAATTCATTTTTCATTAACATTTGTCTGTTAAACATTCCATCTCATTCACCACTTCACCCATCATTACATATATAATAAACATTCAATTTATTTACATAATTGACCTAAATCATCAATCTCTAAAAATCAAAAAACCATTGGCTATTTTTTCTTTTCGTTGACCGAAGATGTGAAGTTCAATAATTTCTTTTCTTTTCTTTTTTTCGTTCTATCAAAATGAAAGAAGAACAATATAAAAAAGATTATCATTTGAATTGAACAACCATAATGGTGAGTGTCTCTTCTTATTAAGACTTATTGAAATTTTTCGTTTTTTTCTTCTTTCGTACTAAATCGATTGCACAAGTAGGTGAGAAATAACAAAAACAAAAGCTTGTTATTTTCTTTTCTTTTATCAAGTGTGTTAGCATATTTTCTCACATGATTTTTATCCAATTCTTTAGAAATACAATGAATTATTCACCACAAAATGATATTAATCGAAAAGAAAATTTATTTGAGTCACCAAATTTTATTCATTTTATTAATACAACATTAGAATATCCTCGAATAGCAACAACAAGAAAATTAATAAATATGAATGAACAAAAAAAACGATTAACTTTAGGAATAATTCAATTAAGTCTTATCACATCAGATAATCATTTAACATTAAAAGGTAGATTAAAATACTTTTTTCTTATCAGAATAAAAAATATCTTTTTTTTTATTTAGTTTTACAAGTCAAAGGTATTTATTCATGTTTATCAAATATTTTTATTAAAATGACACTTATACCTGATCGAAAACCATTAGAATGTCATACTCGTTTTGTACCAAATATAAATGGTTCAGGAATATTTAATGAAAAATTTACATTTGAAATTAATAATGATGATATACATAAACGTTTATGTTTTTCTATATATAATTATCAACAAGAAATAAATCAAATTAATTTTCAAGGTTGTCTATCATTTGGTATAAAAAATACATTAAAAAAACAAAAAGTAACAAAACTAAAAAAACAATTATTTTTATTTGTATTATAAATTTTTTTTTTGTTTTTTCAAGATTCGTGGTTGGTTTTATTTATTACCTGAAGATATTGGTGAATTACGTCATAAACAAGTATCAAATCATGATGAAAAACAAGTAACAAAAATAAATCGAGATATTGCAGATTTAGAAGAACATCAAGTATGTAAAAAACAAAAATTCATTTCTGTATATATGATATGCCTATTAAAATTACCGATTTCAATTAGTTTTGATATTCAAACTAATGGATGCCTGCATATAGGATGACTTTCCAATAGAGTCGCTCACGTCCGCGTCCAACCTTTTATTTTTTTTTATTGGGCTCGGTTCAGTGGCGTACGCAGAAATTTTCCAAGGGAGGGAGTCCGTAATGGAGTTTTTCAAAAATTTGTACCGTAGTACTTTTTATCCGTACTCTTTCACAGGGAACTTTTCTTAAAGGGGGGGGGGGCGGACCCCCTCAGCTCCTCCCCCTGCGTACGCCACTGGCCCGGTTACACGTTTTTGTGAACCGACTGCTTTCCGGACGAGAAATCCGGCAACAAGATATAACTGTACGTTGAGTTTTTTTCTGAAAATAGCTGAAACCTTGATGCGTGATTTGTTCATGTACACGAAGGGGGTCAGGTAGAGTTCGGGCCCAGATTTTTAAACTTTTACTGCTAAAGTTCGGATCCGGGTCCAGAAATTCTTGGACCTGACGGATTCTAGTGCCAGATATTGATGGAAAAAAGCTCAGGTTTAGACCCGAGTCCACAAAAACGTGGATTCACAGCTCCCTATCCCGTACCCAATAAATTGTCCCCGGACTTCCGGGTCTGAATAATTAGGACCTGACGAACTAATATCGTATCTTCGGGACGACTATTCAATTTCATTGAGAGTATCAAAGAATAATCCGACTATATCAACGGTGGATATCTCTACGAAAATTTCTTGTTTTTTCTTTAGTTTATAATTTTACGTGGTAAAAATAATTCATTTGGTTTTACTGTTGTTGGTGATAGTCCAACATTTATTGGAAAAGTTAGTGAAAATAGTTCAGCTGCTCAATGTGGACTTAAATCAGGTGATTATATTGTTAAAATAAATGGTCAAAATGTTTCACGTGCTCAACAAAGAACTGTATCAAATTTAATTAAGTAATTATTAAATATTTAATTTTTGTTTTAGAAATAAAAAGTAAAATTTTTGTTTTTTTTTTCAGACATGTAAAACATTCAATTACATTAGATATTCATCGTTATCCAAGTGTACCATTAAATCGTGATTTTTTTTCATTAGTTTCTTCAACTGATACTGTATCAACTGAAGATTCATCAACATGTAGTGATTTATCTATACCATATTGTAATAAAAATTGTCTTCCATTATCATCATCATCATCGAATCGACAATTTGTTGATTTAGCTCAATTAGGACATTATATTGAACCGAAACCATTTATTCGACAGACAACAATTAATACAGGAAAATCATTTTATCCTATAACTAATTCATCAATGCTTGCTGTAAAAGGTTCACCAACGAATACATTTGTTTAATTTGTTTTGATAAGTTTTTGTTTGGGTATATTATATAGAATATCTATTGTATGTGTTTGTTTCTTTTTTTTTATTATTGTATAAAAATAAAATTTTCAAGGCATAAAATTCAATTACATATAGTGATGCTCAAAAATTCATCATATATCTAATCGATTGTCTTATTTTTTTTTTAATATATCAAGATCAGGCATAGAACCGGACGAAATTTATTTCTTGACCGGCGAAAAACTGGTACTACAGTTTCACGAAGATATACGATATGGAGTTTATATACAGGTGTTTGCAAAAAAACTTGGAAAAAATTTTTTTTTCTTAAAACGTTTTTCTCTACTGTTACAAGTGATTACAAAAGTCTTTTTTTTTTGAGGGCTAAACCCTAATGTCCTGCGGGAATGATTTTTTCTCGAATTTTCCCGTCTCGTTTCCCGCGGGAATCGGGAACGGAAAGAATGTTAAAGACTGACGTTCCCGAAAATTTCTGTTTTTTGTTTTCATATCTATCAAGATGTATTTATGAACAGCTTTTTATTTTTAACCTAGTCAAATTCGCATGATTACCAACATATATGCATGCAGAAGGTTTTGTTTTTGTAGATAAGATTCGAGCTCTCATCATAGCCAGTGAAGCCATTAGGCCTAGGTAGGCTCAAGCCTACTCTAGATTGAAGGAGGATAGGCTTGGGTAGGCTCGATTAAATGTAATAATTTTCTATTATTAGTCAGTTTTGATATCCTTCAGAAAGCTGACGTATTTTTACAAGATCAGTTGATATTTTCTCTACTACCAACTCGTGTCCAATGAGATATTGATTGAACTTTGTTGGCATCTGTATCGACATCGAATTCTTTGTTCATAATATAAAACTAGATAAACCACTTTTTTCCACCCGAAATATTTGCTTTTTTGCATTGAAATTAGTAGTGCTACTCTTCAAAGAAGAAACCAACAACTAATTTTTTTTTCTTCGTTCAATCTTATATGACAGTGCCTCGTTTGTATTTGGTAATTATACTGTCACAACATTTCATAGAGGTATGCAGAGTAAGCATTTTTCGCATTCTATTCTCTACTGAAAATAACTGCCTCATTTTTAACCTACTCTACCATATACTGCATACTCTTATCCTACCTTTCCGTGTAAATTAGAGTACCGTTACCTTGTACAACTCTAGCATTGAACGCATACTTCGAAGTAATCGAATTCGAAATTCTCGTTCTCCGGTTTAGGTTTCTTTATACTTGTACTCGTACACGAGAAGGTTCGTACTTGCCGAGCTCTATTTTTTTGTAAACTTCTATTTAAAATGACTTTTGAATCTTAGATACTTAAATAATATTACTTCTTTCGTATACCGATGCCAGTTAAGTAAAGTCAGATTATGTCTTTCTTTCAACTCAAAAAGCAAAAGACCAAGAGTCTTTTTGGTGAAAATTCATCTTCTTTTGAAATTTATCGAATAGTCGAAATGATACTCAATGTGAAATAGGACTGCGTCGAAATTTCATCATGAGAATCAACAAAAACCTCGACATCAGCTTCGTGAAGAATCTGTTTTGATTTTCTTTCAAAGAATCAAGATAAAAAGACACATTTTTTTTGGTGCTAAATAATTTTCTCTATCTTTAGACTGTTGTTTTATTGTTTTTAAATAGTCCTTCTAAGTTATTGCGTTAGTTCTCGTCGTGTTGGACAACAATAATACATTAGATAGTTATCACACTAATACAGAATTTAGATCTAACAAGAAAAATTGTAGCGGTTACCACAACAAAGAAACGAAGAAAATCACTTTTCAAACCGCTTTCACCCCTGCGCAAAAGAATTAGGGTTGAAGTCAAATTAAAGTCGATTAAAAACTAATTAATAATTGGTCATTATCATGCAATTTTAATCGATATTTAATCATTTTATAATTGATTCTAATCGATAATTACTAAAAATAAATAAATAAATAAAAGCTTCATTGATGATTACGATTATTTCCAATTATAATTGATTAAAACATTATAGAAATATTCATTTTTATTGGTGCAAGTCGATGAAAATGGTGTGAAGACTTTTCATATTTCAAAAAGAAAACTCAATGTTCATTGATTTTTTTTTATAAAGTTTTAACCTATAATAATCAAAAATAATCGTAATAATTAATGAAATTTTAATTTTTTCGGTTATTTTTCATTAAAATTAGTTTAAAAAAATGATGAAAAACCAATTAAAATCGTATAATTATGGTCGATTATAAATCAATTTTTAATCGATTTCAATTTAACTTCAATCTTAATTTATTTTACATGGTCACATCTAACTTGGCTAAAAAGTTCAGCTTACCCTAGACTGAAATCGTTCCGCCGCCTATGCTCCAATTAACTTGAGATATGAATATATGATTGTATACTTATCGAATTATCTTCAATAACATCTTGTCATTCCACTGGTTTTTACTCTCTCGATGCAATATAAAACTAAATTAGGATAAAAATTATTGCCAAATCATTAAAATAATAATTGTACGCATTTGTTGTTATCTCTCTTGAGGTATCCATGAATTTTCTTTTGTATCATTCCAACATGAATAAGATGTATTTTCTTCAAAAAACAAAACCAAATTTCATCAGTTTTCTTTAAATAATTGATCGTTTGAATATTCATTTAGCTGATATACAAGTACTTCTTTTTAGAATACATCAAATATTAGATAATAACATCATATACTAAAATCATTCAATTTACTGTGTGATTTTCTCTACAGATTATTTCCAATACTAGATCATACCATGAATAAAAAGAAAAAGAAATGTGATTGACTTGATTATAATTTAAAATGAATACTTTCTATTTGATATTTATTACGTGGATAAGTTATCTAATATAGCTAGAATTGAAAAATTTATAATTAATGTCTCGTTGATCATTATACACGAAGGTTTCTATAAGCAAATTTTGAACATCTTCATTTGGTTTCGTTTAATCTTCCAAAATAAACTTAATATATACTAACAAAAAATGTAGGTGTGAATGTACATATGTATGTGAAGTATGAGTGCGTGTGTAGTTATGAACCTTGATGTAGGTGTGTTTGAAGAGAGACCGCAGACTCATAGCCTTGTGTAATAAACACCAAAATAGCTCTAATGAAAAAAATGTTCTCATGACAATTTGGTAGAATATCCTGAAAGTATCATCATCTCTGTTTGCATATGCTTAGAAAACTAACGTGGAAGAAGGATCTTAAAAATTAAAAAAAATGTACCGTACTTTTTTCTTTTATTTTTGTAGATTTTTCTCAAGTTGTTAGAGAAGGACAATATAATAGATTTGAACGAATTAATAGTAAGAATATTTGTTGTATGCATGTTGTCATATGAACAACATTTTTGAGATTACTACATCAAAAGGTAAATGAACTTATTGTATTCAATGACAATTAACCTGATATGAAATTTGGACAAACGCAACTTTGGCCAGATTTTGTCTTCAAGTGTAATTTTGTCGTAGACATAATTCTCTATTAATTCATTTTGTATTTTGGATAAAAAAGTAGCTAATCGTAGTCATTGTTAGATTTATTTTTAAATTAAGAACAATGTCAATTACATTATGTGTTCAATTGATCTTTATAGATTTAATGAGTGAACAAAGTTTTCTTGTAATCTCTTCCAGAAGAATCGAAATAACTTCGTTGTTATAAGGAGTACAGAGCTTGGGCTGGTTTCAAATTAAAGCTAGTTTCTGTGCGCAACTTTTCATTGGATAGAATTTTGAAACTCCCTTCCATTCATTTTTTTTATAAGCATTTTGATGGACATGGTGTTCAAAATAAGCATAGAAAAGGTCACTTCACGAGAGTAAATCCTACTTTTTTCAGTCCAGGAATTAAATATCAAAACTCCGTCTGATGAAAAGTTAGCTCTAGTCAAGAGCTTTAAAACAAAAAAAAACATCGATTATATTCAGAGCAGAGTGAAATGTGGTAATCGTTTAAGGGAATCCAACGAGTTAAAGGAAACAGGATAAAATGAATAGAGGTCAAGGAAGAGTACTAATGACGAATCAATAGGATTCAGAGCATGTAAAGTATGGATGTTCCATGTTTTACTAAAGCTGAAGCTCATTGGTCCGCCATTAGAACTCTGCTGTGATCGCCTATTCATTTTACACAATTTCTCTTAACTCGTTGGATTTCTTTAAACGGCTACCACACATATGACATGCTGGTTAATATAAGAATGTTCTATTCAATGATAATGCAAGTGGCAACGTAGTATCTCCAAAACTTTAAAAACCGCGAAAATTTCTCCGAGAATATGGTAGTAGAGTCATATTTTCATGCGCTAAGTCTTTGAAAATGTGGTTATTTTCCAAAAAGCCATGTATATTCTGAAAGAGGAAGCGTCACTGCATCTTCCTGTAATAAAAACTCCACTTTGGTATTTTTTTGAAAAATCCGATTTTCTAAGAGGAACCCCATTAATTACATCAATAAAAGTCTGGAAAATAAAACATCTTCGTATGTTAACTTGACTAGTGACGATCAGACTTGGAGAATAATAGTTTTTGAAAGGACGAGGGCGGACAAGACCATTTTTTTGCCCCCAACAAAGTTGACTCTTTTTTTATTGATTTGAAGTAAGACATGACTCCTGATGATATTCCATAGGTTTTTTTCGTATAGCTCACCAAAGAGTTTTTGGAACCTGTGTTCCCCCACAGGAATCTCTAAAACCTTTTTATTTTTGGTTTCGTTTAAACACATATTTATTGATAGAGTCAAGTGTGCTGATTATGAATATCAATATATTAAGTGCTCAAAGCTTTTTGATAAACAAAAAAACAGCTCTTTTTAAGGTGCTCGTTTGGCTTTATATCAAGATTTTTGGCTCTGTATCTTCTTCATTTATTATTCTAACCTGACGAAAAAACATTCATAATAGCTAAAACAACGTGATCTTGTCGAACATGAACTATGAAAGCTCCTTTAGAACATCATCGGCTACATGAGCTTTGGTTGGCTTAAGAGTCAGATCAGAAGTGGATAATTAAATTTTACTTAAAGGGTGGAGTTCTATTGAAGGGAGCAGTAGATTCGAGCGTCGACAGACTTCCGAATTCCAAGACAGTTTTTCGAATTTTTCATTTTACTCTTATAGACTTCTGGTTGTTTTCGATTAACATCCAGTTTTTGCTCTGTTGAACCTTGCGGAAATATATTCAGTAGAAATTCGATAACTCGGTTAATATGCAACAAGGACATGAACCTTTCGGAAGTTCTTCTCGCCTAGTGGTCGTCTACTAATAGTCAAAATATGAAATAAAGAGTCTCTAATCATTTGCGATCTTCTTCATACATATTCATGTGGCTTAGAAAAAAAAGTTAATTTTTATATCGCAGTCAACAGTAGGGCTCGACGTGACCACCGTGATCTTTTGCTAATTGTTCTGAAAAATCCATGATCATGACTGAACTTTGGTCGCAGTCATTAAAATAACCATACATTCTGTACTACTGTTAACTGGTGATATGTACAACACCACAAATGATCTCATTTTCTTGCAGACATCTAGTACCTGTAACTCTGCAATTCATTATTTAAATAAGAGACTTTTTTTGTCATTTTGTTTAATGCATTATTTTTTTTTCTCTTCAATATTATATTAGTTTATTTATTTTTATAGAATTTCATATATATATATATATATTGCGACCAACATGATTTCACATCAGACTAACGGATGATTCAATCTAATTGTTTTTTTGCAACTAGAAAAAAATGAATAAAACAATTTTTAATTCTCTGTTCGTGAAATAGGACTATTACTATTGAATAATATTTTCAAGCAAAATAAAATCTTCATGCTAGTTCAGCTACTATTTCATAAAAAAAAAACAATAAAAATACGTCACTTCTCTAAGGCCCCAAACAGACTGAACAAGATAAAACTGAATTAACCAATATAATTTCTGTTGTTACGTAGAAACACCAATCACATCGCTTAATTCAACTTTAAGTTAATTCATTTTTCTCAGTCTGTTTGATCCCTAACTCTGATTAATATTGCTTTGTCTGAATTCAAACTATTGATATGATCAGATACTGATGACATCTAATAAAATATAAATAAATATAGAGAGAATGGAAAAGCACTATTTTATATTTCAACAGTGATAAGTTCTAATCGATATCCATGATATAATCTGGATAAACAAAATACCCAGAATTTATTTTCTATTTTATTTATATTTCAGAGATGGTTAGTATCTTTCCTTTTATATATTTATTCATTTGAATCAAGCATAATTTTAAAAATTACCTTCACCTAATTTATTCAATCAAACATTCATATATATATATATATATATCTTTTCTTTTTATTTTAGATATGTCAGATATAGATCGATCGACGCTCCATCACTACGAAGAGATCGACTCTTCGTCTTCGACAGGAGGAGCCGAGGCTCTTCTCCATTCACCAAGTGCTGTCTCCCTACAAATATGTTTGTGTTTATGGAAAATGGAATATATATCTAACGTTTCAATTTCTATTATATGAAAGGAATGTGGTTGGGGCAGTTATGATCGATGAAGGTGTATACCTGGTAAGTTAACGAAAACTAAAGATAACTTTTTATTGGAGACAAGAGAGACTAGAAGACGTGTCAAGATATGCATTGAGCGATCCAAGAACACCGATACTGGAAAACTACAATGTTCTCTAGCGTTCTTCTCTGTTAAACGGTTTGATTTCCCTGTTCTTTGAATATCAATCATAATGGCCCCTACACCTTATAAATTTTCTCTTCTATTGTATCACACTATGAAAAAACATAATTCATTATTTTTCCTTTCCAATATGTTTGCTAGTTGACCTCGTTTTTTTTTTACTTATTTCACTTATGAGAACGATGAAGAAAAGGAAAGAAAAAGAGTCAAAATTTTTTATTGACTGTTCTTCTCTTTCTCGCTTGCTCCTCTCTCCATCTTTATTTTTCATTCGTCACTCTTTTACTCGCTTCGTTTGTTCTGTGGGACCTTGAAACAGCAAGACACATGTGCAAAGAAAGTAAAAATTTAAACTTGGTAAGAATAAATTGAAATTAAGATACTCTCAAAAATCGATCTCAACTTAGGAACGTTCAAATTACATGAAATTTTCAGGATATGTTGGGACTATAGTGAAGAAGTTGTGATAAAATTTTCAGCTCGATAATACGATGCTTGACAGAGATATTGACCAAACAAAGGTCAAAAATAGCTGATTTGTCATCCAAAATTTCTCTACCCAGATTCATTCTATATATTTAATTTTTTTTTGTTTGGAAGAGCATGTCAAGATACAGAGCATGACCGAGCTCTTTCTTTTTTTTAAATACTTACTTTTTCAGTGCAAAAAAAGGATCACAAGTACCATGACTCATAAGGCTCTCTAAAAACCGCACTCTAATTATATAATTATCTATATATATAATAAAAACAAAGGTTAGTTTAAAAAAGGATACGGTCATGTCCCGCATCTTGATATGCTCTTTCAAACAAAAAAAAACAAATATATAGTATGAGCTTAGATAGAGAAATTTCGGATGCGCGATCAGGAAATCATAAACCGAGAAAAAATGAAAAAGATTTTCCATTTTTTCTAAAATCAACTTATTTTTCGAATAGGGGATGACGAAAATCAGCAAAATTTTTTGGAAAAAAAGGGTGCCGAGTAAAAATTTCTATCGTTTAGGAAAGACCAGATCACGGACTATTTTCCTATGCATTTATCTCAATTTCGGTTACTCTGACGAAAAATGCCCTTTTTTGAGGGAGCCTTAATAAACAAAAAAACAAAATGAATGCAGAATAGCTTTTTGTTCCAACCCTACTTTGAATTTTTTTTGTTTTTTTTTATGAACTATTTAATTATTGTTTATTTTAGATTGCATCACCAGCGCCAACCAACGAAGGGATACTTCACGAAGTATCCCAATTACGGGAGGCGGTCCAGGCGGCAATGAAGGCCGCGGAGGAGAGAGCCATGGCAGCAGAGGCGGCGGCAGAAGCTCGGGTGAAGTTAGTCGAGGCGGCGGTCGAAGCTCGGGTGAATGAGTTGGCGGCCAGGGTGAAGCAATTGGAGGCGGCGGCCGAAGCTCGAGTGAAGGAGTTGGCGGCCAGGGTGAAGCAATTGGAGGCTCAACTGGCTTTGTCGGCGGTGGACAGGCGGGCAATGGCGGTGCAAGACAAGGTGAAGGATGACGTGGTGTCCATCGTGTTCTAGGAAAGGAGGAGAGGTGGCGAGTCCTTCCTCCTTCTTTTTGTTTTTCTCTTTTTTTCTCTTTTTTTTTGTTTCTTTTCTCTTGTTTTCTTTTTTTGTTTCTTTTTTGTTTTCTTTCTTTGTTTTTTTGGTAAAATAAAATATGAAAAAACTTTAAAAAAATTTTTTTTGTATAAAAAGCAGGTTTTTCGACCTTGAGTAAATAATAGAATGAACCATCAATTCTTAAACTTGCATGGAAAGCTAATTCATTCTCTGGCCCCATGTTCTATAATCGATGTTTCTAACATCTATGTAGATGATGGAATTATAATTTTTATTTTGTGTTTGATCTATTTCAATATCAAAGGATAATCATCATTCCATGAAACGTGAATGTTTGCAGGAAGCAATACGTTCAAAATATGAAAAAAAAACCAAACAAATTATATATATATGTATATGAGAGATATAGATTTTATTAAAAATGATTTTAAATCTCTTGAACTTGCCACATTATATAATTGGATTGAAGTAGTTGAGGTTGAAGTTTTTTTGTTTTTTTTTTGTCATGGTTCCGTATCAAGAAACAAACAAACAGCACAACCATTTGATCTTGATAAATATAACAAAAAAAAACTTTAATATTAGTTCTTTTAAAGTTTTTTTTTTGTTTTTGTTTAGCTATTTTGGAATGTTATAAAAATATTGTAACAATATTATTAATAACTAGTATTGAATATAAAAGAAGAAATCCATATAATGAAACTTTATTATTTGCATAAGCTTGTCGAAATAATTCAACATTAATGGAAATTCTTATTCAAGATAATTGCAATTTAAACGAATGTATACGTAATTGAACTACTCTACGTGTTACTGCAGCAAGAAATCACAATGAAGTATTACGAGTATTGATTTAACATGGATGTGATAATACAAATTTTGTTTTCTTCTAAAAGCCTTTTTCTCAATTATTCTATAAAAGTTTCAAAACTTCAATTGGAGCAATTTCGAAAGAAAATTTGAAAAATATTATACTTCGTATTCAATATGTTTGTTCTATAAATATTGAAGACTTTATTCAACTCTATGTGTTGCTAAACAATTAAGAAAATATCCTGAAATTGAACGTATACTTTGGAATGAATTTACACGTGTTAAAAATTTAAATGAAAAATGTCGCCGCCTTCGAATACGTTCATGTTTATGACAACGATTTAAAAAATGGAATCGTAATCAAAATGGCAAAATGCTCCAGATTGAATCATCAAGTCTTTTGCTCTAGTTCGAATAGTAGAAGATCATGTAGAAGAATAGAAGTAAAGTTTTTTTTTTGTTTTTTCCTTTGGATATATATTCAGAGAATGTTCAAACTATGAAGCCTACTCTTCGAATTAAATCACTTAAAACAAGTGATTCGTGATGTTTATCATAATTGTATACTGAAATTTGTTCATTTGTATTCATGTTTATTTTCTCTTTTTCTTAGCATCAAAAATGTTCGTTTGCTTCTCAACAAACTGGAGAGGGACTACCGGGACTTATTTTTTCGAGATTTATTCTTTCTAGCGGACTTATTTCTTTATTAAGGATTTATTTTGATATATTAATATTGATGCTATCCCAGTATATTCACATCAACACCCACACCCACACCCACACCCACACCCATACTCACACCCACACCCACAC
>CAJNOL010001055.1:0-16327 GCA_905250125.1 Rotaria sordida | reverse complement strand
CACACCCACACCCACACCCACACCCATACTCACACCCACACCCACACCCACACCCATACTCACACCCTCATCCACATTCTGTATGTAGCCAGGAACTGTATGGGATTTATCTCAAAGGGCTTACGGACTTATTAAAAAATCCCAATAAATCCCGAAAAAATAAGTCCCGGTAGCTGCTGACTGGGATATTCCATTCAACCAGGGCTCCCCGAAAAGTTTCAAAAGTTTTAATGAAGACATAATACGTTTTGTGATGATTTAAAGTGTTTGTCTATCGTACATTAAAATAAAGATTTTTTCAAAGTAATGAGTACTTTTGTACACTTAAAATTTGCAAATCCTACGATCTCCAATATCTCACATACTCTTTTTATAAGAGGAGCTTCCACATAATTCGACTATCAACATACATTAGAAGTATAATAAAATGTAAAGAGTATAATGCTTATTAGATAATTACTAAGTTCGTATGTTATGAATCTTAGCAGTTATATAGAATTCTAAAAATTGAACAAATTTCATTAGTTCATATATTGAGTTTATGTGAGAAGGATTCCAGTTTAATGAGATATTAAAAAAGTGTACATAGAAGGAAAAATAATCGTTGTATGCGATAGCAATTTTACTACAAAGTAGCGGAAATGTGAATGTCGACATAGAATCTCTTTAGTAGTAGTTTTTGTCAATATGACTTATTTATATTAACAAGCTTAGTAGAACAAAATTCTAGTCAATCGGAAGATCAAAACATATATCACTGATCTGTACATGAAAGCCATATATCTCCGACAAACATACAAGGATGTTGTACGTGAATATATATTAGAACAAGAATGAGGTATGATCTGGCATATTTCCTTAAAAACTTGAAAAATTAGGTTGGCGTGTCTCTGCATAAGCTACGACGGCTCGAATATATCTTTTCAGAATACGCTAGTTTCTAAAAGCTTCTCGTACGGAGAGATGTTTTTTCAGCTGTTGCACTTGACAAAAAATTTGCTGTAATGTTACACTCAAGAGTACTAGGTGTCGAAAGAAGCTAGTATATGTTAGTAGTATCCTCCTGAACTTTGAAAAATGAAACAAAAATGAGAATTTCAAAAGCATTACGGGAATACGGAAACGGGAACAAAAATATTTTTACGAGAGCGGGAACGGGAACAAGAATTTTTTGTGCGGGAATGGGAACGACGAAAAGTTGTTCCCGCAGGACACTATTAATCCCTTGACAGACATACTACACGTTGTATATATAGAAGTGTGATTTTTTTCCTTTTCGATATATATTTATTCAATTACGCTGTCAACCAGTAACTTAAAAAGTCATCATATTTCAATTTTGTATTATTGGAACAAGGGCATATGATTGGTTCCTCGTATTCATTGTGAAACTAACATTCTACTGAGGACTACCTATTACAATATTGATAGATTAAGTTCACTTAAACATAGAGGTGGAAATGGTCGACCACGTGCCCTTGGTGGAAAGAAAGGAAAGCTATTAGTCAATACATTCGATATAATAATGAAATAAGTCTTAGAGAAATTAAAAAAAGAATTTGTCGACAATATACCCACAAATCAGTATCTACATCAACGATTAGTCGTGACCTCCATGAAGATGGTTATAAAAATGTTTTACCTCAATCTGCTCACATATTAACATCGGATGAAAAAGAACGACATGTACAATGGACCAAGAAGCATAAAAATGAAAAGACTGATGAACTCCAACATTTTTCAGGTGAAAGAGCCAAAAAACTTGAAATATCTATGACAAATAATTTTGATGTGGCCAAGAAAACGAGATATTTGTATAATATTTTTTTTATAAGTCAATCAAAAGAATATGAAATTATACTATTGTATAGTACTCGTCGTGGACTATCTACCACACTATAAAACAATTCGAAGAGCACATATATAGGAGAAGATATCTGTGGGAGAAGGTTTCCAAGTTTTTTTTTTGTAAACATCTGTAATTGTTAGAGTTTATAATAGCAATAACTTTTATTATAGTCTGTTGCGTTCCATATATGCTATACCTACAGTAAGAACTCTTTTAAAACTTCATAAACGAGCTTACTACAAATGATATTGAGCGACATCTATGCTTGGTTTTGCTTGGTTTTCTTATTTAAAATTATTATTTAGCATAACTAAAACACTTTTCCATCTATTACTGTCAATAGGAACACAAAATGAACTAGAAAGTTCGATTTTTATACTAGACTTCATATTTCTAAATTTCGTAATATCTAGATATTGTCACAGTTGCATGAGGTAGCAATTGACAAAACTTCCACAACAAAATGGAATATTTTCCGACAGCCGGTTAAAGACAAAAAGTGAGCTCGAAATTTCGTAGTGAAAAATCTTTAGTTTATACCGAATTTAACTTCTGATGACTGGGTTAACTTTTTGTGATCATAATCGATACATTCAGCATAATCTAAGATCTTTATTTTACTATGAGAATTAGTGAGTTCAAAATTTAGAGCTCGAATTTTGATGACGAATAGAAATTTTTCAGTTGGACTTCTTATAGGATATTATTAAAGAGCTGTTGTAGTTTTATTTACGGCTGACTTTTGAGAGACACCATATAGACTACCTTCAGTGCCATAAAAATTGATAAGAAAAACCTTTGAAAACCGACCAATCCGGTTTCAACATATAGAATTGCGATTTTTGGCAAAATATAGCCACGTTTTCATAGTTTATCTTCTCTCTATGTTGTATATTTATTCTACTAGACTAGAAATACTAAAATATAAGAATATATATGAAAATTAAAAATCTCATATTTCATCCTTTTAAATAAGAAGTGACATTTTTATTACAATCCTTTGACTAAAAAATAGGAAATATTTTTCAAATATCTGTTTCTCATTGAAAAGGACAAATATGCTAAGTATAATTTTCAATCATTATCTACTTTGAATATGTGTTTAAAAAATTCCTAAATAAGCTAATCAAATTCGATTAATTTCTTTCTATTTGTTCTCAAGAGACTCAAAATAATATCAAAAAAAAACAAAACAAAAGAATAAAAATCTCACATTGATTAATAAAAGTAGAATTAATCAAATTTCATCATCAAGGCTCTTCTGTTGATAACATAGTACTGAATAAGAGATATAATGCAATTATTTGATAAGATGCTCATTGAATGACATCAATAACAAAAAAACAGATAAAATTAAAAATTAAATCAACAAAATACTTCACGATAAACATTAAATTGATATGAACATTTTAAAAAAGAAATTCTATTACTTCTTTTCGAACTATACTCAAATGTGTGCTGTTAAAAGCGGTTTGCAATGGTCTCAATATTTTTTCTTTCAACTATCTTCCTATGCGCTCCATTGTATTCTAGCGTTCGTAGATTCGCCATTTAATTCTTCACAAACTATAAAATTGCTTTAGTTAACATGAAGAAAAAAAAATAAATCAAAGCCACGCAATTTATCGAATTGTAATAGCGTCGTTTCATAGAAACATACGACATGATAATGACGCAAAATGCAGAGTGCTAATGATATCAAATACGTCAAAGGTTCTATGGCCTTGACCTGCAGAAAGTACAAATAGGAACATCAATTTGAAATAATGCTATTATATTTTCTCCATGATTCGCCATACAATTAAATGAAGAATTTTATAGAAAAAAAACAAACTTAATACTATTCAATAGAATGAATACAATTAAGTCATAACAATCTTCACAATAACGAGAAGTAATAAAATTTTTTCAATATATTTATTAGAAATAATTTTCAATGTAGATTCGGAATAGATATGTTCTTGGTTATTCCAAAAAAAAAAGAATTCTTTAGCCGATGAAAAATAAGACGATATTGTTTTTTTTGGAGAACTTCTGTATCATTCGTTAAATTCACATAAGATCACTTCAAATCAAAATCTACTTATTGAACGTTACGTACTACAAAAAAAACTAAAATTTATTATAACATTCAAATTTAAATTTCTTTTTTTTTTTTTGGTATCTAATATCATGCATGAACAGAGTTTCCTTTGTTTATTTCACAGTAAAATAAGAAGAATAAATAGATGATGACAACGAAACTGTTCGATCATATACACAAATAAAAAATATACACTATACAAAACACACTCGAGTAATAATAATAATAATAATAATAATACAAATGAATACATGGTTTTTTTTTATTATTTAAATACAAGGGCATATCACACGGATGAAATAGATGCGTGCAGGGAGTAAATTAATGTCTACACAAAAGAGCAAAAAAAAAAACACGAGGACAAATTATGCTTGCTAGCACCAAATATACATATTCACAGAAGTACTGTTTTGAAGTCGTAGCAAGATGTCCTTACTTCCTCTTTTTTTTTTTTTTTTTTTTTTTTTTTTTAATTATAAACATTGAACATATTTTATATATATATATATATTTATATATATACAAAAAAAAATAGATATTGAGCAAAATATGATTTTTTTTATAATTATGAAAAACCTCCTCCGATATCCATTTCATTATCAAAACCAAATGATGTTGAAGATAAAAATGGATCATGAGTAAATGGTGATAATGGATCATTTGAATTATTTCCCACGACACTATTTGTATCATTACTATCTTCATCAACAATACCAAATGATGAAAGTGAATCAAGTGGTGGAAGTGTATCAAATGTTGCAAATATTGGTGTTGATGGAGGAACTAATGGATTATTATTAAATGATGATGATAATGATGATGGTTCTTGTTTAATTGTATTTGTATTAACAACTGCTATAGCTGGTGAACTTTTTATTATTGTTAATGATGATGATGAATTTATTGGTACACCAGCTGATAAACATTTTCTTTCTAAGTCCTGTAAGGAATTAATAATAATAATAATAATAATATTTAGTGAGATCAAAATTTTGTTTTTTTTTTAAACAAACTTTAACTCGTTCTTGTAATGCAAAATTTTGTTCTGTAAGCATTTGATATCTTTCTTCAATTGATGAAGCATTCTCATATTGTCGACGTAAAATTTTAATATAATCAACTGATGCACGTAATATTGTACCTTTATTTTGTTTTGCATCTCTATAAAAAAACAAAACAAAAACAAAAATGTCGTTAGTTATTACTCAATGATGTTTACAAATTGAGAATATTTTTATTTTGATAATCTATAGTTCAAAGGTTAAACATTGCTTTTCTTTATTTCTAAATAAAACATACGAACTTATTAATTGAACATGTAACATTTCATTTGATCTCTCTTATTTAATATTCATATTGATTGAATCTTTATATTGATATGTAAAACAACTGAATAAACATCATCAATCTCGAGATAGTAGAAAAGCTATTCTTTTAGTTTGTTATTATAATTAGCATTTCATTCTGAAATGATGTCGTATAAGAAAATATTCGATTGTTTTTTATGATAATAAAATTCTAACTATGCTCTTTTTCATAGATTAAAAAAAAATGGCAACCTACAAATCAGTTCCTTTTGGTAATAAAGTACCAAGTTCTTTAATACGATCATTAATATTGAATCGACGACGACGTTCAACTAAAAATTCAAAAACATCAAAACTAAAAATTATCTTGTTTTTTTTCTTTTGCGTACTCATATTATGATTATCTTTTTTTTGTCGATCACGTCTAACAAGACGTATTTCATCTTCTGTTAATGGTAAACCAATTTTTGCTTTAGCACTTAATATATTTGTTGGACATGATGATGAATGACGAGAACTACTATCACCTCCATCTTTTGATAATGATGATGATAAAAATACTGAACCAATATGATCACCAGTAACTGTTGTTGATAACTAAAAGAATTTTATTATTAAAAAAAATAAAAGAAGATTTAAAAAAAAAAACAAATATATATTTACTCGAGGTGTAATACTAATACCACGTGAATTACTGTCAATACTACCACATGTTGTATCATCATTAAATTGATCATCCATCTACAAAATAAAATTAAGTTTTTTTTTTTTTTGAAAAAAAAACAGAAAATTACTTCAGATGTAATTTCACTATCTGGTGATGATTCTTCTTGGTGTAACTAAAATAGAGATTGATTTTAATTGATGATTTTTGTTTTTTTTTTTTAAATATATATTTACATTTATTTGTGTTATATAAGATTCATCACCAACTAAATCTTGTTTTCGACGCATTTGTTCAAGATGATATTTTGTTGGGTTTTCAAGACGACTTTGAACAGTCTAAAATGAAATCAAACGTTTTTTAGAATTTTTTTTTGTAAAAAAAAAAAGAAGTTTACCTGAGTAACTTGTGAAGGTGTTATAGCTTGTTTAAGTAATAATGTAACAGAATCTAATTGTTTTGTATGTGCTGGTGATGACACTCGTATTGCATTCGATGAATTACTTATTCGTATTGGATTACTATCTCGAGTTAATATCGATGGTGATTGTAAAGATAAATTTGTACCCATTGAATTTGGTGATGTTCGTTGTTTATTTGAATTGTCATCAGTCTAAGAAAAAAATACAAAAAAAAAATAATGTTCTTATTTTTATGAATTAGAAATTTACTAATTGTCTGCGTAATTGATTTAATCCAGTACGTTTATTTGGATTTCTAAAGAAGATAAAAAAAAAAAAGAAAAATATTAAAATATATTATGATAATGTTGTTTTTTTTTGTTGTTGTTTACGGTTGTTTCATAATTCTATATGTTGATGTTGGTGATGATAAAAGATCTTTAATTATAGATTCATTTAAATATGTATTTTGTTGTCTTTCATCAACAAGTTCAAAATCCAAATCAGGTAAATTCGGATCAGATGACGTTAACATGATATGTTTCTTTTTTTTTTTGTGTGTGTTATGTATATTTTAAATGTAAATATCTGTAAAAGAATAACAAAATGATAAAGATAAAAACTAATATTTATTTTAAAGTTATTTCATAAAGATAATAATGATAATAATTTCAGGGTACATTAGTAAACAGCTGTTTTTTGACTTTATATGAATTTGATAGGGAAATAAATAAAAGGATTAGTATCTCTATCTAGAGTAAAAATCATGATGAAGGTAAAAGAACATGGTTAATGTAGAATATTTTCACCAATAGAAATGAAGGTTATGTATTATAATGTGTCATAGAAATTCATAATTTTTTTTCTTTTTCTAATAACCAAAAAACAAAAAAAAAGAATGTTACTTTCAAAATTTTGAAAAATAAAATTTCAAATGTAATTTTTGAATATGAATTTGTTTGTTTGAAAAATAAAATTTTGATTAAATTTAGATTGATAGCAAGTTTCTAGACAAAATATTTGACTATTTAAGGGTATCCTGATAACTCATTGGATCCGAATCCAGTCGAAATGTACTTTGGTACTCTCAATGAAATTTTCTAATTGAAATTGGATATTTGTCAAGAAGAGATACGAGATATTTTTTTTGTATTCGATGACTAGCGCACCCTACACATTTGCCAGACTAACAGGGCTTGTTGGATTTGAACCCGAGGGTAGAGCTCTGCGGTGTCAAAAAAAAACATTCGGAACCACGGTCCCGATTCCGGGTCGGCAAAACCGGATTCTAGAAAGTGTCTTTGGGAACTAGTGATTTATTAATAGTATATCAAATAACTAATAAGAGTGTATTTTAGAAATTTGTATCTTTCATTTTTCGAATTAATAAAAGATTAATTTCTTTAAAAAACAAAAACCGTGAAATGAGCATAGTTGTTGATAGTCTCTTTCCTCATATCCATATCCTAAGTGAGTCTAGTTATCAATGAAAAAAATTTTCGGTCTCATTTTTTGTAGAGCCACAGGGCTCTACTGCTCCTCCCGCTCTTCTGAGACCATTGTATAGTCTGAAGTAGCAGTATCTATCGACTGATGAGGAAAGGTTCTCAATTGATAAAACTCTTTAGAACTGGAACTATATTCAATCGATAAGATCTACTGAATAGGTAAACACCCTAGAGTGGTTTGAGCTATTGAGATTTCGAATATTTAGTGGGCTTTTTCTGTAAGGTCCTAGTTTTCAATCGAAATAATACTTCTCCGAAAGCCTAGAAAGGAAGGGGAGAATATCATTAATGCTTAGAATTTTTCCGAAGACAACTCTTGCTTCTTGTAGACATTACATAAGTTTTGTGGATAGCGTAAAATATTGATCCCTATTTTTCTTTGATAACAGTGTGCTGAAAGAAAACATTTTTTTACCAAAAGACAGCTTTTTCTTCTCTTTCAAACAGTGTACGATTTATGTTTGTTACAAATTGGTAAGTGAAACGAGTCTTATTGCATTGACGAAATGTGTGACATATATAAATTATAGACTGTTTGAAAGAGGAGAAAATTTCCTATCGACTGTTAAAACAAAAAAATATTAAGACCAACATTTGTGCCATTACTTTTGCATCGTACTTGAAAGTGATCTCTACTCTAAAAAACAAAAATTTTTGGTTAATCTGCTATAAAATGGCAGCAGCATTGTTGACGTAGGATTATTTCGTACTGAAAAAGTCAAAGTAGAAAAAATAGACTTTATAAAAGCTTTTACTATACCTCTCAAGAGTTTGCAAAAAAATTGATCGTTTTGTAGATAATTATTTTCTATGCCGTCGAGAATATATGTGATACAATTGTGTGGCATGTTTGGAACAAAGTCCATATGAGACTTTTTCCTCCAAAAAAAAAAAAGAAGATTTGTTAAGTCTTTTCAAGGTTCATTTATAGTTCAACTCACACTCACATCTCATGCCTAGTTTATTCTAATGACTCAAAATATTATTACAATAGAAATAGTTTAAATGAGCTGTGTAAGATTAACATAAACGTACGTGCATATATTTATTTATGTGAGTCATTTGTTTTGAATATATTAAGTACATATATGATATGTTTTTATTATACGATAAATCTTATCTTGATGTCGGTTGATTACGTATATTTATTAGAAATAGAAGCATGCTGTGAATTAAAACATTAATGCGAAAAAAAAAGTACTAATGGGTTATAGAATGTTCTTTTCTATTAACAATTGTCTATGTTTATATTTGAGAATATATAGGAAAGAAAAAAAAACCGGGTGATTATTGGAACTGAAGTCATTTATCAACGATATGTTGCTTAGAAGAACAATGAAGTTCATTTTATAAAGTCTGATAATACTTTTTTTCAAAGTACAATGTAATTATTTTATTTCCATGGATTTATAACATAGAATCCTGTGCGGTAATTTTGATAAAAAAAAATCATATTGTTTTTGTTTGTTCTCAATCATTCTGCATCATATAAAAATACTTTTTTTTTGATCACAACTAGATTCAAACTGTCTTTTATTCACTGACGAAACAATCTTTGAAAAAGTCTCTATTAAACAAAAAGTTGTTAATACAATCCATAAGGGATTAGAATATAAAACATGATGTAGCTGTTATTGCTAATCACAGAAAAATTGTTTTATTCGTTCTATTTTGGGATACATTTCTTCATCCATCTTTTTTACTTACTCTTCCAGAAATGCAATAACGAACATGTTCATATATTAGAAAGAAGCGTTAACAATGTCGTTTATGGGCTGTAGGAATGATGGTCTAAATTTTTACTTTTATGCTTCAAAATGTCTTTTGGATCGTGTGTCACAAAATTAACTGTTTGAGAATTGCCTTTTTTTTTTTATAGAAAAAAAGTTGGATTTTCGGTACTTTTTTTTTACTTTCAATACTGCCTTTAAAGTAAAAAAGTACTGAATTTTCACCGGGAAAATCAATTATAGTTGAAAATTATTAGTTATAATTTTTTTTTAAAATCCAGACTTGATGCAACAGATGCATGATGTTTATTTTGAAACAACAGAAACAAAACACACATCGAAGAAATATAACAAACAATAATTCAATAACATATGGGAAGGAAAATGGAATTTTGAAACAGTAGTGCGGCACAGAAATCCATCGTACTGGAAACGGTTATTTTTCTGGCATTATCCTGAAACCGGAAATCGGCAGGATCCAGCCGGAAAAACACAAAGATTCGCCCACAAATACTTCGGCACTCATCGTATCGAACTGGAGCTCACTGATTTCTACAATCAATTCTGGAAGAATCCGGCTGTACGTGAAGACTTTTCAGCACGTTACCTGCAAGATCCATTGAGTTTCTCGCAGAGATCTGATAGAGAAAACTATGAATTTGGAAAGAGTGTCTTACACACCAAAGCCACAATATCGAAAACTATGGTTTAATCACACTACAGTTACACCATAAACATACAGAGATTAACCAGAATTCTGCCGGTAAATACCCGGAATCCGAAGGAAACTCAGCAGAACGACGATGAGATCCACCAGACACAACTTATAATCCAAAAGTAAGCTTTTTAATCATCGAAATTATCAAATAAGCTCACTCTTTGTAGAGGACTCTCGAGTCACTTTGGGAGTTGCTGATTTGCGCACGCGGAGATGCAGGAAAATCATGTGTCACTATTTCAGAGCACAAGAGCGTATGCGGTAGAGCGAATCTTTTATACGGGAAAAATTACCAGTTTGTTCATGGAAAGAATCCGAAATAGTCACTTTTCATCTGGAATGGTTCATTGACTCTGATGATGCTGTTTGCTGAAATAAAAGATGCAAGAATATGAATCGTAAGTCCTTGGCGAGAAAACAGTGTAAGAGAAGCTGCAGGATCACCGTATGAAAAATGATGGAATTCTACCTGTATCCATTTGTTCTGATAGATGGACCTATCCCTGGCCAGGAACCATGCCGAAAACGAGAATTCGATCTGCGCATCGTTTCGGAATGCAACAAAATGGCGAGAAGCGAACTGGAAATGGAAGCTGGAATTGATTTTGGATTCAGCCGCTGGAAATCGACGAGAATTCGACAGACCCGACCATCTCTTGTCGCACATTCTTGGCTTTGGTTTGTGCAAAAAAGTATGATATAACTTTTCAAATTTATATATTTGACATGGATGACAACGAATCGATGCCGAAAACTAACATCTTTAATGTCTATCAAGCATTCTAATAATTACCATCTATGTCACCATACAATGTACTCCATTGTTTTTTAAATAATTTTTGATAGTAACATTGTAGGAACCTGCGATTTCCATCAATCAAGAGAGAAGATTCAGGGCCATTGAAGTATATCAAAATTTAATTGACTAGCCATTAATCAATCAAATAAGTTCTTGTTGAAGATTTTCGGAAACAATATTCTGAATCGGATTCTCTTTCGATGTACGCAACGCTGATCTTCCTCTCTTGTTTCATTCGATATTTATAAGATTTTTTCTGAGATGCCGCATTCTAGCCAATCGCCTTATGATTATATAGAAAGGCAACTGGACAAAGATAGTTCACCACGCTGAGTCGAATGATGGTATTGGTTTTTAGACTTAAAATCATCTGACACTGTTATCTGAATATTTCTGAAATATCGACTTTTCGATACTTCTTTCGAGAAGGTGTCACAATTACAACGAATTTATCAGAATGGAATATGACTTGTGTCTACAAGCATAGGTATGGGTTCAAAAGAATTGAAAAATCTTGCAAAGGAGCTCAAGAGAGACGGGAGGTTAGATTATCCAGTCAAAATAGATCTAGTCTAGCTCTTGTATTTGAAATGATAGAAGTCTGAGAATTTTATTATAGATACAACTCATCGAGATGAACATTGTCTGTAGCGAATCGTTTTTTTTGACGTGTTCTTTTTTTTTACACTCAAATATCTTTGTAGAACCCAAACGGAGTTTCAGCTTTTATAGGTGCTCTAGAATTGTCTAACTGTGCCACAAGTGCAACAAATCTAGAATAGATTTGGGATTTGATCCAGATTTGATATTGTATTATATTCACATAAATACTTTGCAATTTAGTGACTCTTTGTCGAAACACGAACTATTTATATTATTTTTGTTCAAGATCAAATTCAAATCTAAATACTAAGAATTTGATTCCAAATCTCAAACTATTCTTCTGATTGTGTCATACCTTTGATAAAGTAACTTTTTACTGATGTCGCCTTGTCTTACTCAATCCTTTGAGATTTGATTGTATGAGATCAAATCCAAATAAAATAGTATCATATTCCAAAGCTTTGGGCTCATTGCACTCCTAAACAGTTCTCTATTTAACACTGAAACTGCCAGCTCTGTAGCTTGTTGCTGGACTGAATAGCAAAGCCATCTTTGATGCCTAATTCCGAGTTTTTCGCAACATTTCACCTCTGTCAGAAGAAAACTACAGAATTTCCAAAATCTGTCCTATAATGAATCTTCATCAGTAAGCTTATTACTACTATTTCTGAAATTTTTATTTTTAGCCAATGCGATTTCACTACTAAAAGCGACCTCAACTTTGTGTAAAAACATGCATTGTTATTCCTATTGTCAATACTATATATGCAGTGATAGTTTTTCAGCGAAAAGATCGCTCCCAGAATAAATTTGCATTGTGATTATAAATATACTACTACTTTCTTTTGTTTTGCCCGAAAAAGATATGTTATATTTCAATAGAATTGTTGTGCCGCCTGTGTAGATGCCTTACATGTACATATTATTTTTGTGAGCATGGCATTATGTAAATAAAGAAAATGATGACAACCGTAAGAAATTCAATGTTAACAATGTTAGGTGTGTGTCATTTCTACATTCTCTGCAGTTACCTTCTTTTTTAATCTGCTTCTTTTTCTTTTTTTTTAATATTTCTAAGTTGCATTCGTTCAAACTAGAAAGTATCGATCTCTTACGCTTCTGTTATAGTAATCTTATATTTGATTCTTCAACCATTTTACCAGAATTTATTAAAACTTTATCTTCTCATCCAACTCGTCGTATGGAAAAGAATCGATCATATCAGGAACCATCATATCCTGAATGTTGGAAACAGAAAACACAAATTTCAAGTGCGTAAAAGAAGCTTGTTAGTATATCTTCTTTGGAACTGAAATGTGGAACTCACATATGTTCTTTAGCCTCATTAAACTAATACAAAATAGGTAAAGTGAAAAATCTTTCGTAGACTATAGTTATTATCCAATGTAAGTGATCAACAGAGTAAGGATCTGTTTTATTCATTTCTACACTTCGAACAAATTCGTTTTTCTTTTTTCTTTTACAGGCATCCTATTTTTTTGTTTGCATTGTTGCTAGCCACACGTTATTTTTCTTTTTCGTATTTCATTCTTCTTAACTTAACATTATTATTATTATAAACATTGAATTAAATGGCAAATAGGGCTGTTGTAAATATGCGATATATCTACAGCAACAGAGCTTAACGCACTACTTAGACCTGATCAAAATTTCTGATCATGGTGTTTAAAATTTTATAAAATAATTAATATCGTAAGTTTTATTGCACGAATAGATTGTAGAAGAGTGTAGGTTAAGATAAAATGAACTCATACTCACACCCTTCTACAATGTGTTCATGTAATAAAATTTTCGATAGTAACTATTTTATAAAATTTTAAACATTGCAATCAGAGCTTTTGGTCACCTCTAAGTATCATACGTATATATTGATTATTTTCCAAAGCTATGACTTAATCAATTCATGCTTTTTGTGTTGATCATATGATAAGTGTAGCAAATCAATACATCATTGTTGATATACTGAATATAAAGTTTTATTTGAGTAAAAATCAAAAACAGTACTATTGAATACATTCATAAACGTATTTCAGTCATTCAAATTTCGATGAAGGCTTTGGAATATTCTAGAATTTTTTTAGAACAATCTAAGTCATGTCCATAATGTCGTTCAACATCTTTCTCCGTTACTAAGGAACTCTGTGAAAGAAGACTGATGCCAATTGCCCTAGATTGTTTAAGTCTGTAATGTGAAGAGAGAGAGAGAGAGGCGAAGCCGAAATAATTCAGCTTAAAACTTACACTCACTATTTTCTTCGAAAATATATGTGAGTTCGACAAAATAGAATGTCTTTTTCAGGCAAAACATAAAAAGTGGTACGATATGAAAATTTATGCTGGAAGCGATCTGTTCGCTGAAAAATAATTGTTACTATACATTATTGACAATAGATATAACAATAGATCTTTTTTTCCCAACTTCGAGGTCGTTCTTCTTAGTAAAATCGCATTGGATAAAAATAAAAATTTCAGGAATGGTAATAATAGATATACTGATGAAGGTCTACTATAGTACAGATTGTAGAAACCCTGTGGTTTTTTGCTGACTGGCAGCTGCAAACTTTTGACAATTCAAAAAAAGAGACGATATGAGGTCGGTCTAGCGTAGATCGAAAGAGCAATAGGTTCAGAATATCGTTTTCGAAAATCTTCATCAAGAACCCATTTGATTGCTCAATTGCTAATCAATCGAATTTCCACATACTCGATAGCTCTGAGTCTTCTCTCTTCAATGATGCAAACCGCACGTCTCTAAAATGTTCCTGGCAAAAGTGATTCAAAATAAAACAGTAGAGCATAGTATATTTTGAAATGGATAGCAGATATAATTTTAATAATATCAATAATAAATTGCAAAGAAGAGAATAATAAAAATCGATTATTTATAAAATGTATAAATTATAATTTATAGAAGGTAATATTTGCTCAATTGTTCGTGGAAACAATTTGTTTCTTTTAATGTAGATTTACGATAAAAAACAAAATACATCGATAGAGGACATTTTAATATTTTCCTTTAGTCTTTGTTTTAAACTTTGTCGTATGTAGAGTGATTGTAAAACAAAAATATATTTTCTCTGTGAGTTATGTTGATGGAACTCGTTCAATGCCACTTTAATTAATTCAAAAAATCAATATGAAATTTAAAAATCTTTCCGATTCAATTGAATACTTTCCGACACTAAGCTTTGATATTTACATTTGATCGTTCTCATCAATAAGAGAAAAATACCAGCGATTATAGCAGTATGAGAGTTAAAACTGTTTTTTTTTCAAAAGTTGATAGTTGAGAATTTGAATAGATTTAATCAAGTTAAAATAGTAATTATTTGATAAAATAAATTAATATATATATATATATATATATATATATATTTCATTGTTCTTTACTTCAAAAACTTAGTATTTATAGATTATTCTCTGAGAGTTGTTTTTATATATTCGTCTGCAAGTTATGTTTTCTCATAGTTATCCATCGCTTGTGAATGAAACAATGGATTTTTTACTGTGCAACATTAAGACCTTTTTTGTTTTGTATGTTAACAGCTATGAACGAAATGTGGAAATTACAATCATTACTATTGAATATATATTTATCGAGCATATGCGATTTTAAATAAAAAGTATGTCTTTGAAAGTTTCATAAACTCCATGTAAAAAAATTAGGGTAGAAATTAGATTAAAATCATATGGTTTTAATCAGTTTGTAATTGATTATAATCAATATTTCATTGATTTAATATGATTAATGTGGATCATAATCGATTAAAACTTGATGAAAAAAATTGATTGTAATTGATAAAGTCAGGAGTAAATTTTGTTAAAGATTTTTTTTTTCATTTATCACGAAGAAAGAACCAATTAGAATCGATGTTTTTTTTCCGCAGTTCTTAATCGATTATAATCAAAATTAAACAGAAGAATCAATGAAATTTTGATTTTTTCGGTTATTTTGAATTATAATCATTTTTTAATCTATTTAAATTTAATTATTACCCTAATTTTTTAATATGGGTTGAGACTAATTAAAACTATTAGTCATATTCATGGCTTAAAAAAGGTATGCTTACATCAACCATCAACGAGCCACTGTCTATTTTATCCTTCTGAATAATGTAGAAAGCATTTCTCTGCTCACATTTTAAAGATTATTATTGGTTATACAACGAAAAATATATTATGTGAGGTGAAATGTGAGTGCGGATGTGGATGTGGATCTTGTCTTCAACCATATCCACACTCTCTATATATACTAAGTTTTTGAAGTAAAGAACAATGAAATACATATATTTTAATTTATTTTATCAAATATGTCAATTATATCAAATAATTACTATTTCAACTTAACTAAATCTACTCCAAAATTCAAAAAGTTAATCGAGTTAAAATGGTTGACAGTTATAACTCAACCAGTTTTTAGTTCCATACTAGATTATAGTATTTACTATCTTACAATCATCATTCAACTTCTATAACTTTCAAAACAGAGTTTTTTATTTCATGTATTTTAAATTTAAACTTTATCTCAGTCATCCTGTTTCATAAATAATTGCTCAGAAAGACAAAATAAAAACATTTCAGAGAATTCCTATGCTAGAACATCAAACTTTCAATTTTATTTAAAACAAACAAATTCTCATTCTT
>CAJNOL010001054.1:47053-83272 GCA_905250125.1 Rotaria sordida | reverse complement strand
GAAATACTCGAAAATACTCGAATCCAGACCTAGGATATCCTACGTTTACGTATATGCGTTTTTAACAAAAATAATTTTCACCTTTATATTCAATAAATCTAAACTGAAAGAACATATTATAATAAACGTTACATAGTTATGTCAAAAAATGATGTCATCTTATGGATGGTCATATGACAACACTAAAAGAATAATATTACTTCAACTCTTAATTATTATAATAAGAGAGTTACATTAGTTTTAAAACATCTTGATAATTTTGAATAAATATATTTTAGAATAGAACGATAATGTTGACTATAACCTATCAGTACGTAATAAGAGAAAATGTCAGACATTCGAATTTTCATTTTATGCTCATAAATGATCAATATTATTTAAACAGATTTCTCTTCGTTAACCCTGATATAAGCATTACTTATGCCAAAACAAATCAATTTGTGTATGAGGAAAATAGTCTTTTACATATTGAGGAAGTTGTTGTTTTTCACCAGAAAAATGATCAGAATATCTCGAATATTGTATTTCTCCAGATAAATTTACATAATTAATCTTCGCACAATTAGTTCTTGTTCTATTTCTTGTGAAATTGCGCGTCACTTGTTTTACTAATTCATAAATCATATAAACACAAACACCAAATGCTAAATTGATTTTCGTATCGAATAAGAATTGTTGATAATAATCTATGCAACTTTGAATAAGATCAAGTTGTTTAAGATAAAGATATTTAATGATTAGTAAGTCTTGATTTTCTAAATTGTTTATTAATTTGTCGTTGTTCGTTATGCATAATTAATTCTTCCATCAATGGAAATAATTTAGCAATTCGAAGGAAAAATTCATGTTGAAAAGGACGTTGATCATATAATTCAACTTGACGAACATATTTAAATATTCCACCTTGAAAATTATTTATATTATTATAATATTTCAGTTGATATGGATATGAATAAATCTGACAATAACCTTTTTTTACTTTTGGAAAATAATCAGTCCAATAGATAATTTGTTTATCATTAAAGTTACTAAATATCTTTTCAATATCATCATTTTATGGTAAATTAATATCATTATAAAAGCTACTTAATCAACAAATATAAAATGTGAATTTGTTTAATTGTGGAATATAATTAATAATATTCATCTTCAAATCATTACCATTAAACAAATCTTTTTCTTTCACCAACATTAATATACAAATCAACCTTTTAGAAATTTCACATTCGATATAATAGTGGTAAAACTAATTCATCATAAACAAATGTTATTGTTTCACAATGTAACCAAAAAGATTTAAAACTAGGTAGTTTTTTCTAGAAGAAAACAATATTATTAATTCATTTAAATAAGATATTAATTGAAAAAATAATTTCCCATATTGTTAACTCTTCTCTTCTTATAGCCAATGACACTGAGATCAACATAAAGTCTATGAAGTTTATTGAAATCTCCATCAAGTAAATAAAGACAATCATAAAAACTTCTCAAGCAGACATAGAATTCTAACAAATTTCTAGAAATAACAGTTAGACGTATAAAACAAAAGGATAATCGTTCATCGGAAATTGAAGATCGACCAAAATTTCAATATTGTAAATTAGGAAACATAGTAAAGATACGATTAAATATAATTGCATTATTGTTTGTTAGATAATTTTGTGTTCTCTTTCTACTAATATCGATAGTAACTGATAAAAGTTGATTATTCAATTAAGGAATTATGGAACGTTTCATCTAATCAATGATTATATTTATCTATAGTTTATTGATTTTGTTTTCTTTCGACTAATTTATTTCTACTGTATCTCAATTGTTATATTAACTATCTTTTTATTCGACATATTATTTTTCAAAAATTTATTTGAAACTGTAAATTAGAGATAATATCTACGTATTTTATTTTTTATATAAGTATATAAATTTCATGAAAGATCATCTCTTTTATGACAATCTTCTTCTCTTCATACTGATAAATAGGAATCAAATTAAAAATGATTTTAAACTTAATCATATCTCTAATTATCTAATTAATCAAACCAAATATTTATCTAGGAATTTATTTCATTTATAGATTTCATATGTCTATTATTCAAAGAATAAAACAAAAATATCGTTACTAGTAAAAAGATCTAGACCTTTTTTTCTTCAATATTATCTAAACTAATTCAATATAAATTAGGATCATTTTTAACATCAAGAATAACTCCCATTCAAACGATTCAAGATGAACCCATTCGATTTTTTGATCAATCGAAGGTAAAATATCTGAATAAAATCGATAAAGTATTAGATAAGATAATGAATAAACTAAACCATCCGATGTTGACATAAAAAGAGAGAAATCATTTGTAAAAATCGAGTCATGTACAATTTTATTTAATCGTTTATTAACACCTGACAAAGAATAAAGTATTACTGCATTAGAGAATTTTTTAAAAATCTAAATAAGAATTTCATCTGGTAAATGATTCAATTGAATAGATGAATATTCGATGATTATCGATATCTATTTTACTCATCTCATTGATGTCAATATATTCAAATATTCTCTATCTGACCGATCTCGTCCATAGAAAGAATGATACATTTTTCTATAATCTTAATTGATGATGAATCAATGGATAATCATTCGAATAATATTTTTTTTTTCTCTCTCTATTTCCTTGACTGAAGAGGCGATCACATATGAAAAAAAAAAAGATACATTTGTATGTAATCATCGATTGATCTAAATATAATACTTTTGACGATTGTTTTTGTTTATTTGGTGAATATTTTAGTGGATTACATACATTTTATGTCAAACTTAATGAAAGTAAGAGTTTGTCAATGATTCATAATAATAAAGTAAACAATTTCGAATCATAATAAATGGATTAAGTATTGAAAAAATGGACTCATCAAATGATATATTACTGTAGTATCTATGTGAGAATAGAGAGTTCGACAATTTCACTAATAAGACTTTCGTCAATTTGACTGTGAATTAGATGTGAATTTAAAAAATTGCTAACAATTACATTGATAGATTAAGTTGATCTATGCTGTTTCAGATAATAATTGTTCGATAAATGCCTGTCAGAACTTGCGTCACTGTATTATCCTCTGAGATCAGTGAAGAAACAACGTTGCCAGTGAATCTCGGGTGTAACTGCGAGTCATATTTTTAACTCACATTTCATTTTGTGACGAAGAAGAAAAACAATGATACAACTTGGCTTAATAATTAAGAAATCAAAGAAGAAAACCAATACAGAAAAATTAGATGAGATTAAAAAAAAACAAGTAGAAAATAGAATTTTGTTATGATAATGTTAGCGGTGGTGGAGGAGGTGCTCGAAGTAATAGAGATGTAAAAGCAAGATTATCATTTTGATAATATTCTTGTTGATTTGAATAGTTTTGTTGTTGTTGAGAATTTAGGCACGATATTAATTAAGTATTATTACTTTAACTTGCCACATTTGTCATTAAAGGTGGAATATGTTGAGCTCGATAAGAATCAGATTGAATGTATGATCAATAATTATTATTTCGATTTGTTCCTCGTAAAATGTGATAACCATCGAATATATGATTATTATTATTATAATGAAGACCTGTTTAACTAAATGATGTATTTGAATGACTTAATGGATTATTCGTTCGATTATTATTATTTGTATTAAGTGACATTAATGAAGGAAGAGTCGAAAAAAGAAAAGAAGATGAAGGATTGAAATATAATTTTCTAATGTCGTTTAATATACTCAATTCTAAAATATAATGTGTCGTGCAAATTAGAACTTCGAATTTGTTTTTATTAAAATAAAAAATAATTCTGATTTTCCTCGGTTTTTAAGTTAGAAAGATAAACAAAAGTTGAAACGCTCGATTCTAATGAATTTATTGAGTATTCAATCATATGATAGATTCCCATGGAAATTTCCTATTAAGATAATAAACATATAACAATATAGAACGGGTAGTCCAGAAATAATAGAACAGTTTCATTTTCCATTTTTCAACAACAGAAACACTGTTCAAAAACATCAGTTTAAACTCATTCGATAGAGAACTTTTCGCTTTATAAACATGTAGACTTTCTTTTTTTCAAATAACTTTTTCTTCTCGACGAAAAATTAGAAAGATTGACGGCTGCTTCACTGACCAACTGTGATCTCCTACTTTTTTTTCTAAGTATAGCTAATTATTTGTTCAAGCTTGTACTCATCAAATTCAATGCTAAATGTAAAGTATTTACCATCAACAGATAGAGAATGATATGCTCTATGCTTCCAACATCTTTTTATGACTCCTAATCATGTCATTCATGCAGAAAAAGGTTGAAACGAACATCTCCTACTATTTTATCTTGAATCTGTTGTTGAAACTCGTCTTTTCAATAATTCTCATGCTCTATCAACGGTTGATCATTATATAATTGGATACACTATTTTATTCTGAGCAAAAACTTTTTCTAAAATTGCGAAACATCGGAAGATGGAGCCTTTTACAGTTTATCTTGCATCATATTTCGAATTTCGGTGGAATTGTTATTTAAACATATTTTTAATAATTGTTTTATTTTCTGATGGTCGGAATTGATTGGGTGAGTAGCTATTTATGTTTTTCATTTTTCTGTGACAGGAGAAACTTATTTTAAGAACAATATCGACAAATTTCTACAGTGAAAAATTCTCTATCGAATGAGCTTAAACTAGTGTCTTTAAACTATACTGCTGTCTTCAAACTGTTCCATTCTTTATCAATTATCCATTATAACGAATATTATCTATTTATGATAATATTAATTTAAATTGCTCTTTTTTTAAACAAACTGACAATATCTATTAAAGTTTATTAATAATAATCTTATGGTTACATAATTCCTGTTCGTATTGATTGAACGATTTAATCCGAAGTGTTGTAATAGTTGTATTACTATCTGTTATTGATGAAGATGTTTCATCTATAATAGCTAACGTAGGTCCAGTTGTTTTATATCCAGTCATTAAATTTCGTTGATCATCTAATGATAAAGTATTTCTATTTGTATTTTCTGTTACCCATTAATTCATTGATTAATGATTGATACCAAAAAATATAAAAATAAAAATTCTTATGAAATATATTTTATTTATTTTATCATAAAACTAACTTGACAATAAAGTTTTTGTTGTTTTTGTCTATTTCCATTAATTGTAAGTGATCCATCAGGATTTAATTCAATATGAGTATTATTTCGTTTTTTACGAAATTTACAATCGATTGTTAAATGATCAGGTCCACTAAAAATTGTAAATATTATTGTATTTGTAACAATCTTTTCTGCTTCATTTATTAAATTTAGTTTCTTATTAAAAACAAATGAAATATTAAAATTCTTTAATAATAATAGATTAAAATTTAGATAAGACAATCATTTTTACGTAATGTTCCATTAAGTAAAGCTAATTGTCGAAATCGTTGTTTACGTAATTCATTTAATCCTTCTGCTGCATCGATACTTTTATTTATTATTTCTTAAACCTGAAATATATTTTTTTTTTCTTTATGTGTGTGTTTACTTTTTCTACTAGTTTCGCAACTATTTCAGGTGAATTAGCAGTAATATAAGCATGTTATGGTTCGTCTTCACCTGATAATGAAGCATGTTTGACTAAATCAATTTTTCTATCTTTTGCAGATCCTTTACCTTCAAAAAAAAATGTTATATTTATAGCTAAGAATCTATCGATAGTAGAATTTTAACCTTGAATGATAATTTTCGCATGAGTCTAAATGTATCATAAATAGTTAATATTAAAAAAAAAAGTGAGGAAATAAAGAAACCTCTTTTTCTAACATTTTAAATGTCTTACTACCTCGTCCAATAATTAAACCAAAAAAATGTCCATCTGGATGATCTTCTTTTGGAATCATCACTTTATCCGTATATTTCATTTGTTGAGGTCGAAATAAATTCAATGTTAATAAAACAAAAATACCGGGTGTCCCAAAAGTTCCTTCAACTTAAATTTTTTCTATATCTTTCCTATTTAATTTCACTTAATCAACTATTGTTTTTCTAAATGATAGGTAGATACACCGACTTTTTATTTCTAAAGACAAACTTGATAAGTACTGCTCAAAGCTAAGAATTAGAATCTAAATAGAAAAATCTACCCTAATTTTCTATTTCCAGAAAAAGTTCTAGATGATATCTCTTCCAATTGGTGGAATATTGGCGTGACAAGATTCAGTTCGTTTATATGAAGATATATCAAAGTAAAATTTTATGAAAAGACTCGTCAAAAATTGAAGAAGTCATATCTGAACCACTTAATAAGCCGAAGTGATTAAAAAAGAAATTTTGTATAATAGTTTTCTTGTAATAGAAAATAGGGAACATTTTTGTGTACTCAAAAAGTGAGTACACTCTAGAATCGGTCAGTGTGTCCGGCCGTCCGTCCGTCCGGCCGTTTACACGATAACTTTTGAAAAAAGAGTCCAATCGCGATGAAATTTTCTACACAGTTTACTCTTAACAATGTCTCGGTCGAGTTCGAAGATGAGAATGATTGGCCAAGTCATTGCTGAGTTATTGCAAAAATAGTCATTTTTCTCTATGAGAAGATAGACCCTTCTCTGTTTTCGTAAAAAACTTTTCCTTGAATAGTCAAATAAAACCCCAACTATTATATACCATTCGATAGAGAATTTCAAGAGCTACAAAATGATATATAAAACATAAAGAAACAAGAAGGTTGGCTCATCTATCACAAAGATAATTAAAGATAACTAGGTTAGATTTTTGTCCACGATCTAATTGATCCATAAATCGAGCTCTATCTGCCGATCACAGTGATGATACTTCGAGGTTTTCTGAGATGGAGAACTCGAATCTGTATTCCACTTCCATCGAAATACTATTGGTTGAGCAGTGACCAATAGAAATCAAGTTATAGGAAAAACGACTTTCTTAGAGTAAATCAAGGGGAAGAGTTGAAATTTTCTCTGTATTCGGTCCCAAGTCCTATTAGTTTGGCAATACTCAATAGAAATCAACAGTTTAGAGGGTAGGTTCCCCAGTATAATTTTGATGTCCACACGTTCTAGAACGACTCATCTGTCTCATTCACTTTTTGGAGTACACATAACTCTCGGATTTAAATCCGAAGTTTCCGCATTTATTCTATTTAGATTCTAAGGCTTAGCTTTGAACAATACTTCTCAAGTTTGTTTTCAGAAATAAAAACTCGATGTATCTACCTATCATTTAGAAAAATAATAGTTGATTAAGTGAAATTAAATAGGAAAGATATACAAAAAATTGAAGTGGAAACGACTTTTTGGAACACCCGGTATTTCGTTAGAAAATTCAATATTCTGATTAACTCGGAATATTTTCCAGTATTTTCTTGTGAAACAAGTCTTTATCTGTTTTTTTTTACGATTATTTTCTCATGAAAACTGAAGACTGACGTGAGAAAGAATATTTTGTAGATGTTATCATTCGAACACCATTTTAAAAATGAAAAAAAACTAAAGTTATTACGAAAGATGAAACAGTTTGACTGATATCTCACTCAAAGACCATCTACGCTGTTGGAAGCAGAGACCCTTCTACGTTTTTTTTCTGGTTATGCCTCTAATTCTAAGTCATTTTCATATATAATTAAGTCGTTATTGAAAAGAGTTATTTTTAAAAATCTACTTTTTAGTTGGAAAAGGGTGAGCGTTTAATTTGATCTAAAAAAATGAAATCAGTTTGATCCAATGCATTTTATATTGTTAGAAAAAAAATGAAATTAACAAGGTAGCTCTTACCGCAGTGGAAATAGTCCATACGTTTTTCAGCTGATCTTTTAGATTTGTAACATACTCACTATTTTAAATACGTCAAAAACTAGTCGAAATTTCGTATATAACTGGTAAAAACGCATCAATTTTAAAAAATCTAATTGTTTTCACTTTTAACGAGTTTCTACTCTCTTGACGCCTTTCTTTTTGTCAGTCTTGACTGTCTGGATAGACATCCATTGAGTCTAAACTGCTTCGATTTAGTCATTCTCAAGAGGAAAAAAGTTTGTTTAAGTCATTATTGTAACTTATAGAGAGATCGTGAATATTATCCATTTGTCTGGGCCAAGTTGCGTAAATGAGTAAATCGTAATAAATGTTCAATCTCGATATAATTATTTATTCTTAGTAGAGAAGTTCACTAAGTGATTCTTCTCGATTTATAATAATTCCACTAACTTTTCAGACTATAGGAGAATATTATGAAAAAAATCGAAACAAAAAATTGATCGATGAATATTTCTCTAATGATACTACTGACGAGTCTGATTATATCCTAAAATTTTCAACTAAAACGAATGAGTATCTATAAAGATATCGAGAGTGTGTCTGTGGGTGGAGATATTGATATAGGAATAATGTTGTATCCATACTTCACTCTCACTTACTCATCCGTCCATACTCTTCGATAGGTTGGATTTCTAATGGTCAATGCATCTACAACAACAACATATTATCATTAACGAAAACTAAACAGTCGCATGTTCTTAGTTGTTTGAACTATCTATTTCACATCTGAACTCTGGATATTTCGATGTTAGAAAATCCGACAAGTTTTAAATATTTCTAAGAAGAGAATAATTATTCATTAGAGTCAAGATAAAACACGACAATCGAAATAGATTGATGTAAAAGTTTGATTTGGTAAGAATTGGAGCATTAGTATCTGTTCAAAGTTGATCTATAGAGGATAGATGAGAGGTCAGATCAGTTTTTTCCCTTGAGAATTTTTCTGAAAATAATCCATTAACAAATGGTTATGTTAGAAAAGCTGAACAATCTAAGATTCGTTGATTTTTTCTGATCAGAAATCAATTTTGAAAATATTGTTTAGATCCGATTCTAATTAGATTCTAATTCGAAAATAATTATTAAAGTCAAAACAATTGAAATAGTTTATTTTCATCTTAAAGATTCTAGTAGAAGTTACCCTCGAATTTTATCTGATAAACTTCATTTTTTTGTTGTTTTTATTGACTCTTTGGGTTGATAAAGAGGAACTATTATGCTATTGCAATCTGAAATACATAGATAATTATTCGAGATTTCCTATAAATAAATATAATCTCGTTTAGGGAATTATTCCAATCAAGCAGATTTAAATTGATTAAACTTCATTTATTTATTTTATTTTTCTATGAATGATTATTGATAAATAAGGTTAATATTAAAAAAACTTGAATAATTATTGTTAAAATTTCAACTTTATTTTTATTCTTTTACTATATACAGATCTCATTCAAAAGTTAGTTAAACAAAGAAAATATTTCATATATCCATAACGACTTCGATCAAAATTGACCTTAACAAAAATTTAAACTTTTTCACAAATAGAAATAAATCAATATACGATAAGTAAAGGATAGGTTATCAAGAAAAAATGAAAATGCTCACTGATATTTGTTTTCTTTATTATAAAATAGATCTTATGCTTATTTATTGAGATGATAAAACGAATATCACCATCCAACAATCAATTTTTTTCTTTATATTCTTTAACAAAAAATGAACAATACTTTAATGTAAATGATAAAATTGTGTTGCCTTATGACCCATAAAACAAATCTGACAACGATCACCTAGAGAACGACAGATTGATTATCATTGAATTATGTAAATTCTCGTTTAATAAACCACTTAAATAAGAATAGAAAATATATATAAATCAACGACACTTGACAATGAAAAGAATATTTTATTATTTACACATTATCTTGATAAATTGTCTCTTTTTCATCGTTCATGCGTTTTTTCCTATCTGTGAAAAGGTCAAAAAGGATATTTAACAAAACGGTCTAGTCTAGGCATCTATTTATCAATATAAACCTTGAAAATGTCTCTTCAATTAATAACAAAAATTACCTATTTTCATCGAACTCGTTATGGAGATATGAAACTTTTTTTTCGATTAACTGACTTTTATATCACTTTGTGGATATGATAGAGATCTTAGCAATGTTACCTTGGTCACAGACTGAGACTGAAATTGTATAGAAAACTATAATCTATCGAATTTTTATTGACTAATTAGAAAATATGAAAAGAGTAGTTGATTAAAACAGTAAACTATAGGAGAGAGAAGTCAGATCTATCTATGTCATTTTTCACAATTTTTAATCAAATAACAGTCGGACTAACACCTTTTTTAATAGTTTATGTCAAATAAACTGATTTATTTTGTGAAAATAAACGAATTTTATTTCTCGAATCGGTTTAGATTTGGATTTGACTATTCTTTAATCTGATCGAGTATGGATTTGACTAGAGAAGTTTGGGTAAAATACTAATTATAAAAGTCAGACTTCACACACTCTTTTTATCTTCGAAGAGTCAAAAATGATTCTGAAAAAAAGTACTATAGAATTAAAGATAACTTTTCTGTTAAAAGGTATTTGTTTAACTAATATCGATTTGAATGAAGAGTGCACTCGATTATATATTTTATCGAGATATTTAATAATAAATATTCACTTTTATCAATACTATTTTAAACAAAAACAAAAAAAAAAAGAAAAAATTTGACTTAGAAAATAATTGTTTCATCTATCTATTGTTATATATTTAATATCATCAATAATTAATGAAATATAACCAGGAAGACCAAGAATAAGTTCAACTCAAGGATGAAAAAGTCAAATAATTGAATATTATTGTCAAATTAGATTTTTATTATATTAAAATTTAAAATAAAATATAATAAGATAATTAGTTAACAATTTATGCACTAGAACAAATTGATCACGATTGAATACAACCTTCGTCAATTATTTATCTTGCTTATGCAACAATCTTAAATAAATTATTTCTTTTTTTCCTTTTTTCCTTTTTTTTTTTTATAATTTAAAAAAAAACAAACTTTTCAAGTATTTTATTGACAAGTTTCACTGGATTTTATTTCAAGAATATTATTCTCGAACATCAAATATAAGTCGTAAATCAGTTTCAAAATTGAGTTCATCCTATACTCTACGCATAGAATCACTTACTTCATCTCCCAAAAATCCATGAAGAATTAATCAAAAGAGTCTAGACTGATATCTCACTCTCATTGAAGAGGAAACAATGAACAGATCCACACTCTTACCAATACTCTACTGGAATTAAGAACAAGAGGAAATATGTTGAAGTTTTTTATTTGTTTTAATTGATATCTACTTTTATTCAATCTGATTATCCATCTAAGATTAACAACTATTAAATTAAATATCAATTCATATCTTTATTTATCATCACTAAGAATTTATTTATCATCACTAAGAATTTATTTATGATCACTAAGAAGGAAAACACAATGAAAAATAATTATTTTTAAATAATCAATCTGATTAGTATAAAATAAAAAACATAATTCTTCCGTCGTTTTTGTTGTCAAGATGAGTGTTACTTTAAATGCATCAATGATTACATATCATATTGAGTATGATAACTTTCTCGAATATTTTCTAAGTTTAGAGAATAACAATCGTCTTTTAAGAGCATCGAATCAACCTAGTTCAATTCCATAATATCTACCACTACCCTAGAGGACATTTCAATACTCTTTGATTACTTGTCAAAGAATTATTTTATTGAAAATAAAAATAACTACGGGTATACAAATTCAACTAATTCGATCTTTCGTTTATTTAATTTATTTATTCTGATCGAATGAACATATAAGAAAAATTGAATCGGTATCTGTTGATGGGGCATCGAATTAAGATATTCAAATCAAGATGCATCAATTCGTTAAATTAATTTGTCAACTCCAGTTGAAGTCTATCAATATTCTCTAGAATGTCAAATAATTGAACAAGTAGAACTAATAAAAAATGATCGAAATAGGATTTATATAAGAATGTTTAATCATAGAGAAACGATAATTATGTCTTATATGAAAATAAAAAAAGTGACTCTATCAATGAGGGAAGAGCGAAAATTGATGATTGAAACAAAGTTCTATCTAGGCTAGAGAACTTCGTTGACACTGTCTCTCGAATGATTAGGTTAAAGAGAATAGAATAAATTTCTCTTTCAATATTAACATTCCTATTACAATAAACTATAGATGAATATATAAAAAAGAAATATTTTATATTTAGGAATTGGAGCAGAAATTATAAATGATTATTTAGCATAATCATCGAATTATTCTAATGAGAATATACGATACACTGATCATAGATATTTATATGGAATATCTCAGTGCCTCTATATTCCGATAAAAGTAAGTGAGAGAAAAAACGTTTTCTCAGTTTGTTTGACTGATACTCATTTTATCGTAAAGAGTTTATCCAGTTTTGATTTATTTCCTATTATAACGAACCTGTCTATCTGTAAGAGTAGAATTGTTTACGAATAGATAGATCGATTATAACGAACTTTAAAACTGTTTGTGTTCAAAGAAAATGTTTTTCAGATAAATAATAGATAAGAACTGATTTTGAATCATTGATCGTCTAAAAAAAGAATAAAATATAGGATAAGATGCAGATGAAAATATCAAGAATCGAGAGTGTTTATTTTATCTTTAAAATAAAAGGTAAATTCTATATGAACACTTTTCGTTGAATCGAAAATTGGTTAAACAGAGTGTTGGCTTGTTTTGAAAAAAAAACGTGTAAACTTAAAATAATGTTTACTTGACAGATTGTTGAACTTTTCACAGTGGATCTTCTAGTATATTTTCTTATTTAATTAGATGATTAAAAACAATATAATACAAAATTCAACCATTTATTATAGGGCATTCGTTAGTTTTAAATTTAGTTCAATATTCAATCTTATTGAAAATATTGTGCCTGAAACATTTCACCGTCGAAGTGGTCATGGTATTTTACTTTTTTATTTCAAAGTAAATTTCTAGATTAACGTTAACTTCAAGATGAATATTTCAAACCTAAACTCTTTGTTTGACTAGGAAACAGAATTTCTATTCAATTTTTCTCTTTTTTATCACTTTTACAGGTTATCAAGTAGTGAAAACGAAATGCAAGAGAGAAAAAGAATTTTGTTGAGCTATTATTAGTTCCACAAGTGAATAGATTCGCTTGTTTTTGAATAAATTTTCATAATAAGAAGATAGAGACTTGAGCTTTTCAGTATTTGATAGCCAAGAGCCAGGAGAATATTTTCATAATGAAAATCTTTTCGACGAAAAAAAAGCTCGTGAAGATATTCGAAACATACACAAATCAACTCAGTTTTCGATGCTGATTCTAAATATGTAAAAAAAAGTCACTAGATTGTTAATGGAAATTTCCAGAAATCCTCTGAAAAATCTGTTTTAGAACTCTCTTTGAGAAAAGATTTTCCTTATGAAAATATCCTCCTGGATGTTGACTATCAAATGCTGAAAAGTGCAAGTCTCTCTCTCTCTCTCTCTTCTTTCTATGAAAAGTTTTTGAAAAACAAGCGAATCTGTTCACTTATCGAACGAATAATAGTTGAAAAAACTAGTTGCCTTTCACTCTCGTAGAGTATTTTTTGAAAAAAGAAAGATTATTGGATTTTATCTTTCCATAGATACCACATTTCTAAGTTTACTTTTTATTCTATTTCGATCTCTAACAATGGTAAAACTATTCTTATTCTGCGGAGACTCGATCAATGCACTGGATTTCAATCGTAATACTTTATTATATATACTTACCAAAAATGAACGCGAATCTTATTCAGATGAACAAATGAATTATATAAAAAGAATTGTTGCTACTAATGGTAAACGAATCCAATAAGTATAGGGTAAGAACGAAATAATTCGAATTCTTATTCAAATAGAACCGATTCAACTAAATCTTAAATGTTTCTCTGCATGAATTATTCGGAAAATAAATATAAGTTCGAATGATTTAATAGGATAAGATCTTCATTAATTTATTCAATTCGATTGTCAATGATAAGTTTTTGTCTTTTGTATTTTGTAAATTCGATTAAATATTTCGAAGATTTTATTCGTTTCTCGCTCTCAGATTATCTCCCTATAAATATGAACAATGAAAGTAACCTCGTTTTCTATATGGAAAAAATAAAAAAGAATTTTTATTTCTGAAAATAAGACAAATTGATAAATTAGAAGATTAGAAGAAATATACTGATCAAAGAGAATCGATCGTCTCAACAATTGTAAGGTTGTGAAGAGGATGTCTATGGGAAGATGAGTTTGTATCTTTATAAAATCAAAGTGAGAATCTATGATTGATCACATTTAGTAGGACCGTTGGATTGTCTTCATTATTTTTCTATGATTTCTCTATTGAATAAACTACTCTAAAACTTATTCCTGATATTAACATATCGAATTTACTAAAAATTGATGCGTTTTGAGAAGATAACTCAATTCTAGTTTTATTTTAATCATATTTTCAATGACTCTTTTCTAATGTTTTTTAAAAATATTTTGTCAATTTGTCGAAGACTATAAAATAGATTTGGGTTAGATATTGATAAATGAATATTTATTTAATTGTTTATTTCACTCTTTAGTAATAAAAAGTGAAATGATGGTCATTATTTGGGTAATTCTATTCTTGTCATACCTATGTTTTCTATAATAGATTATCAAAATTGAAAGTGAGACAAATCTAAAGATGAATGATCAATACTAATCAGTTACCTATAGAATTCAAATCAAGGTTAACTAAACGTTTTATCGTCATGATTTCGAAAAACTCGCTCGAAGATGAATTATCTATAAAAGGTAATTAATGCAGTTTGAGTTTACTGTATGATCAGAATGAAAAACTCCTCCGGATTTTCTCAAGAAAAAAGAATTCTCAATTGATTTTCATATTGTGTCGAATATAAATATCGGATAATGAATAAGTTGATAGATAAATAGTATCGTTTTCTATATTTCTATATCCATAATCTATCCATTGATTCGATCTCAGGTTAGAAATGATTATTATTATAAATAATATATCAACGATATATTACACCATCTATCAATAAATGGTGGATAGAATGAACAAGCATCTATCATATAGACATTGACTATATTTCAATATTTCTCTTTCATTTATATTCTACAAATATATATATATAGACCAGATTAGATGGGAAATATTTATATTAAACTGATAGATTCTACTAGAATATAATCGAATGTAATATCGACTATTCTCACTTTATCTTGTTACCTTAATTGTTTAATATGAAATAAATAAGATGAACGTAGAAAAGTCCGAATGATACCTTTTGGTTCGAACTATGGAATGAAGGGAAGGAGTGTGCCTTTCGAAGAGTTTATAAAGAGCAAAAGTCAAATCCAGAGACACATCCTCGAATTCTAACATTTAAAATAAATTCGAAATGTAAAAACGGAAAATTCCATTATAACATAGGACAGTAGAAAACTTTTTTTGGCCGCTTGTTCTAAGAGTCGAGATTTAAAATGAACTATTCGTTTATAATGCTCAGATATATTTTGGATAACGTGACAAAATTGTCAGACTTTTACATGTTAACAATTGCGAGATTTTTCACTTATTTTAGATGATTGATCACCATTTGTTAATATGAGTTTTGAATATTGGGTTAACATAGAAGGAAACTCATACCGATTTGTTTAGAAGCATGGAAAAGCTTATTACTTTCTTAGTACACACTAGTCAATTAATATCATTGATTTCGAATGGGATCATTTCACCATTAACAATATATCCCCATTGATATTAATTTCAAGAGATAATATTTATAATCTTCTACAATAAATAATTGAAGAATATTTTCACTAAATATAGAAATGAAGAATAAATACTTTTATAATCATTTTAACAGTGTTTATTTCGATTATTCTTTTCTAAATGTGCTCTTTTATCAATGAAATAAGTTCGATATTGAATTGAGTCATTATTTTCTTAATAGATTCGAAGAGATTTATTTTCATCTTCTATTACAAATCATTACTAATCGTCAATTATAATCTTTATCATTATGATAAACACTATTATAGAGAAGCAAAACAGTTTCGAATGTCTGATTACTGATTATGGACCAGGCGAAGTTCTCTGTAAGATGAAATTAGAGAAATAAATTCTGTCAGAGTGTGAATGTGCAAGTGTTCCTATTGATCTTCTCTTCACCCACACTCATCAAGCCATTTTTCATCTATTTACAAGATAACTTCGGTAGTGATCAAAGATTCAGACTTGCCGTTTATCTAACGGTGATAATTTTCAATTTTTAAAAATAAAAACGATCATTCGAAGTTTCGAAATGCGTATAGTTGAATTTTATAAAAAGTGATGATAGACAAGGATCCTCTATAATAAATAAATAGATAACTTCATTAAATAAATTTATAAAAAAAAACAAAATGATAACAAGGGACAAAAAATCAATTTGATTCAATTGTAGTTGATTATAGAAATTGAATATAATAATTGGTTAGATTGAAGATAAAGAAAGGTCTATTAGATTTTATTATTAAAATATTCTTTGAAAATCTATTATATAGAATAAAGAAATAATAGATAATAAATATCGAAAAAGAAAAAATCGTTTATTTCTCACTTGAATGAACAAATCTTTTTTTCTATCTACTATTTTTATTTATGCTTCATCTTCAACCGCACAGATTCTCATCTGATCAAAATAATAATCTTTATTTGTCAAATTTTGAGAAGATAATTCATATTTGAATAATATAGAAAATAAGAACAAAGATTTCATTAAAATCTATTCTTATTATTAAGTAAAAAGAAAAATAGCATCAATGATAAAGAACGACTAATTATAGATATATTTCGATATTTCGAACATTTTTTACTTTTTCATATTGTTCAACTAGCTGAATAACCGAACACTTTTATCACTCTCCTTTTATATTATATCCTCATCAATATGTTTTTATTCAGTTATTATCGGTTGCATTGCAATAAAACTATGAAAAATAAAAATCCATACTTTTATCATAGACAATATTTCTACTTGTTTTCTCTAACTATTGATCATCTTTCTTCTTCGGACTTTTTATATATATGTTCTATCGAAGTTATAAGCTCGTCGATCAGTATTACTTTTATAGAAGATCTATAAAGATAATAGTTCTAGGAAAGAGAAAAATCCTATGAACGTCATTTGTTATTATCAGAGGAAAATGGTGATCATATAGGGAATTTATTACCATAACTGGAAGAATAAAAGAAAACAAATAAAGGACAAGCATTTTATCTATCACCAGTACTACAAGGTGCTATAATGGCGCTCTCTAATAAAAAATCCAATATAAATATTTAATATAATGTGTGAGTATGTGTGTCTGTGTGTTTGCGTAGGAGCGTCGATGGAATGAAGTGTCATATGCAGATCTATAGTCATATCGACGGACACTTCGCACCGAACGGATAAATAGCAGACTTAAAGTGACTTCAGCAACGAGGACTTGAAATTTTAAAAAGACTCCATCAAATTTCAAGAGACTTCATCTGACTTGATGAGACTTGAAGTGATTTCAGAATATTTCATCTAACTTGAAGAGACTTGAAGAGGGAATGAATGATGGAGAAGCCTTAGAAATGGCATCAGATTTTGTTTGTGCCTTGAAAAACACACTATCTATTAGATGACGATTAAAAGAAATTCGTTTTTTTATAATGGTACATTATAGTTTATTTATATGTATAAACTCAATAATAAAATCGAATAGAGCTAAACGTTTTTGTTTCAAAGTTGGTAGTTTTCAAGATAGTTCTATTTTTTTTCATCATTATTAGACTCAATTCAATTCCAACCCATTACCGATATAGAACTTATTCATAGTGTTACCGTAATTTCATTATTTTTTTCAAAGATAAATACTTATGGTAATTTGAAATGAAAATTTTAGCTGGATTTAATCGTGCAAAAGAGTTAGTTAGTAACTTTAATATACGGAATACATTAAATAAACACACTGCTTTTCAATAACATGATTTAAGTTAAAATATATTTTATAGTGTTAAGAGTGAAGATTAATTGAGATAATTATTCAATAGCTCATTCAGATTTATCATCAAATTCTCAATCTGATTATGATGATGAAATAATAGAAGGTTATGAAATTAATAATGATTTTTTCAACTTTAATCAACAAGATCAAGATGTGACAAACATACAAGATCTAGATGGAATTAAAACTAATAAGATCAATTTCTATCGTGTATCAATATTCGATTCGATCAATCCACCATTGAACACCTCTTATTTTCAGATGGAAACAAATAAAAAGGTTAAATTTATACATAAGGAAATAGCGCGTTGGTTATTGACCGATAAAGGTACTCGTTTATCGACTGATAGACTTTCACGAATGATAGAAGCAAACAAAAAAAGAGAAAAATTCTTTATAACTTTTATATCTAATTGATACAAGCTTTCATATGTAAATGAATATCTCTATTAAAACCATTTAAACTATTAAATATGATTGTTTTTTGTTCAACCGAACCCGAATTTTTCGAGCAGGTTGCCAACACAATAAAACTTTATATTTCTGCTGAAATAAGATCATCAAAAATCTCACGACTTAATTGAATTTCTTATGAATTATTTGTACACTAAGTTTACTCGGAAAAATTCATAAGACTTCCTGTGACTCCACGAGACTTCATCAGACTTCACGAGACTTCTACAGACTTTAACAGTATTCATGAGACTTAATATGACTTCGTAAGATCTCAAGGAACTTCATCAGATTTAATAAGATTTAAAGAGACTTCTCAGATTTAAGAGGGCTTCAAAAGCGAAGTCTCTGCTGTTTACCTCTCGCTCCGCACCCTAAAATATAGATGGAAGAATAAGATCTTATCTAAGTCTAGAATTAGAAAATAATAAAAAAAATTCAGTACGTTCGATGTGGACGGGAAGTGAGCAACAAGCGGTTGTATGTTATTCGAGATAGTTTATCACATCCACGACTAGTGATAACCAATGGCTAATATCAGTGGGATATTCTATTTATCTTGATGATAGGATGTCTACAAAGGGATGATTTCCTCTGAGGTTGTGTGTCTATAACACTAAAATAAAATAAAGTAGTTAGACTTCAGGCAGACGTTCTAGGATTACATGGAAAAATAAACAACAAAGACGAAAAGAATTTCTAAACGAGTTTATATTTGAGAAGAGTTGTTGACCAGATAAATCTTGAGAGATAATTATTTGTGTAAATGATTGAGGCGTTTTCCTACCATTGACGAATTTTGCAAGACTATCGTCAAGAAATATAAGAGAAGAGATGTTGTTTTGTTAACCTATGATTAAACTATATAACTGTTAGATAAATCTTGGTTAATGCTTTCTTTCACTTCTCTTATAATTGTTGAGGTGTAGGTATGCTTTTTCTCTCAATTTCGACCGAGATAGAGATCTAGATCCACAAAATCAAACGTTATACCTACTCTCATAACAATCTACGAAATGGTTTGTTGAGAGTGGTTAGGAGATATGTTCTCGGAAAATGAAGTAAAAAAAGGTCTAGTGAATTTTATTCTCATCGGTTGTCATCAAATGACAAATATTATCCGTAATTATCTTGAATTAGTCTCGATGTATAGTAAGATAGTCAAGGGCTGATGGTCAACTATATACCATTTTAGTTTACTTTTTAAACGTTGAATAATAGATGAGACCAATAGAATTTTTCTATTATATTTAGTTCATATTTCGAGTCAGTAAATAGCTACTTTTTCAGTCCTATATCATTATAGAAATGACAAGTCAAAACTATTTTCCTAGGATTATGTAGTTGAAGACATTACGGTTTGATATATTTCCGGCAATTTCATTGTGATTTCAACTATCTGAAACAAAATCGACTAGATGGAAGAGCCTTAGTCGTAGAAGGTCGTTGACCGATTAATTATGTTCTAAAACGGTAAACGTTTATCGTGAGCAGGAAGAAAATAAGTTTCTTTTCAATCATCCTCAAGCTTTTCGAGCTATTTGCAAAAAATAGGTGTTATGATCAATTTTATACCAAATGAAAGCCCGTGAAAAATGGGGTTTATTGATACTAAATAGTAAGGGTTATGTAAACCTTTTAATATCGAACTTAAGAAACTTTCAGAAATTTTATACATTTTTGGGGGTGAAAAAGTAAGGTGGTAGGAATTCAAAAATTCTTGGATATTTTTACATGGTTCGATAGAGCTCGTCGAGCCCTACAAAACTGTATATACTAGAAATTTTTAAACAGAATTCTTGAGTTGAAATTCACTGAAAACTGTCGAAAGAAAGCACCCAAAAATCGGCATTTTGTACAGTTTTTATAGGAGAAAAAAGTGGTCTTTTTACAATAAATTCAGTTGTTTTCCGTTAGTATCCTTATATAATATGTTTGAAAATATATTCATTCAATGCAGTTTTTCACGTTGCATCGAATGGGTATATTTCGAAATGTCTGGGGGAGTAAAAATAATGAAAGCGGCTAATTTTATTGCAAAATCGAGTGTTTTTCTTCCATATAAAAAATATCAGTTTTTTTAACGTTTTTAAGATTTTCCAAATAGTTTTTTTAATTTTTTATCAGAAAAAAATGGCTTAAAATTTTTTTTAGTATATACAATTTTGTAGGGCTCGACAAGCTCTATCGAACCATGTAAAAATATCCAAGAATTTTTGAATTCGTAGCACCTTACTTGTTCACCCCCAAATATCTATAAAATTTCTGAAAGTTTCGTAAGTTCGATATTAAAAGGTTTACATAACCCTTACTATTTAGCATCAATAAAGCCCATTTTTGACGAGCTTTCATTTGGTATAAAATTGATCATATCACCTGTTTGAAATTCTAGCGTTACTTCCCTTGAATAATATTTTTTCCAAGCCTGTACTTGGCTTATCTTGTTTATTATTCTGTCATTTATCGAAATTTGAATGTCATCTTTAACCCATAAAATACTTCTCGCTAAGTTCGATCGAATCGATAGATTCGAAAGTAATTGACACCTTTTAGAAAAACATCTAGAGGTGTCAGTTGTGGTTGTGAGTATGGATTTTGAGATAACTCACACTTACACCTTGATCTATTTTTGATTCTCTTTATAGTTGTTGATAGATAATCATCTTAGCTATTTTCTGAGGGTTTGATGTTTTGTTTGACTCGAATGTTGAAAAGAGGAAAAAAATTGTAAGAAAAAGAAGAGATGAGTTGTGATGTTTATGCTATTTTAAAGATATATTAATTGATTGATTATCGATGATTGAGAATGATTTGTTGAATGTTAGAGTAAGATTTATTGACATGAAAAAGCCTTTCGAAATAGCATAAATTTCTATTCTATGTTCAACTATGGAAAAATCATTCTATTGATTGTCAACATTTACTAAAAGAGTAACAACTATCTGTTTAGTGATAAAGAGTAATAATTTGTATAAGAAGAAGGTTATTTCCATAGAGATCAGTTTGAATTAAAGTCAAATCTCGATAAAAGGATCAGTCTATTGAGTAGTGTCTTTTAAATAGAAGCTTCTAGATTCGCTCAGTTTTACATTGACGAGATTGAAGATGAAATTTCACTCAATTTTAGTTGAAAATCGTTTTGTCAAAATAAACGAAGTGGAAAAAATGTAATGTCGTCATTGATTATATTTTTATTATTTTCAAGTTTGGTTCGTTTTTCATCTGGATGTTGAGTTAAGTATCGTTGCGTTTGATACTTTTCTTTATGGATTTTGTTTTGTTTTTATTTGATTCTTTGAGATGAATGTTCTCTCTTTCTGCCATCAATCAAAAAACACACACAATGATTTTCATTGTTTTTCATCATGATTCCGATGGACACTGAAAGAATTTCAATGAGAGAAAAAGAAAATTGAATTTTTATTGTCAATAAAATAATGTTAGAAAATATGTTTCGTTAACAATTCTATGATTAGGGATGCACAATTATTTCAAGTAAATAAAGTTAGTTAAATCGTAGTCGAACTATGATAAAGATATAAAATAGTATAGTTATTCAATAAATTCTTCGGTGATGAATTATTTTATTCTCATCTTGATTATAGATGAGAGTAGAGATGATAGAAGAAATTTATATTTATTTTTAAATTACTTTAAATTCTTCATTCTTGAATTATAATGTGTCAATGAACAACTTTCAAAGAAAATATTCTTCGATTTTTCAACTAATAAAAAGCATAAAACAGTATTTGACCACATTGGTCTATTTTCAAAAATTTACAAATTTATATTTCAAAAGAGCAGAAAGAAATTTCTTACTAAAAATGTTTTCAAAATCCATAGGACATAGAAAAACGAGTGGCGGATATTGAGTAATTCCTTATAATAAGGTTTAACAAAGTTTATCTCTTTCTATAGTCTGAAGAGAGAAAAGAATGGAAAGATTTTTCTATACTATTTTCATCATACTTATATTAATATAATCAGAATAAAATTGAGGATAAGATCTCTTTTATTCGCATCTATCATCGTAGCATCAATCATAGTGAGGATTTATTCAATAAATTTCCATAGAAACAAAGATAGAGAAGTGCACTTTTCACCGTTGAAAAGAGGAGATGAAAAAACATCGAATCGTATATTACAAACTTTCCTCATTCTCTCTTTTTTAACCTTTTCAACTGATGTTTTTGAGAATAAACCAATCTGGTTAATTGTTTAGAGTCAATATTCAATAATAAAATATAGATTCAATCTACTTATCGGAGGATCTATAAACTGCGTAAGGGTAAGATGAATAATATGTTTTCTAGTCAACTCTCTAATACGATTTTCGAGGAATCTATGTTAAAACAAAAAAACTTATTATTGAATAAAAATACTTGACTAAGCAATATTAGAAAAATCTCTAATAGATTATTCGATGCATCTTCATCTCCTCTTTCCAACAGTGAAAATCGTACTTCTCTATCTGATTTCTATAAAAATTTATTGAAAAAAATCCTTCCTATCATTTATACTACTATGCCACATGCAAACAAAAGAGATCTTATCGAATATTTTATTCTGATCGGTGACACGACAGTTGAGCCTCAATAGATCATCCACACAAAAAACGTATGATATTTAAAAATTTCATAACAAAAACCTAGAGACTAAATCACTAGTCACATAAAGTCGTAGGGAAATCGGTGAGGGTGAGATGAAGAATGAGGGTGAGGTGAAACTGAGTCCGTAAGTGAAGTCCTTGATTGAAGATTAGAATGATCATGACGGTCTTATCAATAACATAGTGGGTTAGTTACTTTGTTGCCACTTCGTCATTCGAGATTGCACTATGATTTGAGGCGATCAATGATTTAGTCTCTAGATTTTTGTTATCAAATTTTAAAATATCATACGTTTTTTGTGTGGATGATCTATTGAGGGTCACATGCCGGGTGGGTCAACTGTCGGAAGGGTTAAAAGTGAGAGGGTCTATTGTTGGGAGGTCAACTGTCAATGTACCATTGTGATGATATTAATATAAGTATGATGAAAATAGTATAGAAAAATGTAGCCATTCTTTTCTCTCTCCAGACTGTATAGAGAGAGAAATTTCCGTTAAAGGTTTCTATATGAAAATAAAATAATGAGAAGATAGTTTTTTGATTCCTCGAAATATTATTTAAAATAAAATCTGTGATCAAATTTTTCAATTTAAGAGTAAATTCAATAAATCAAAATGGAAGATATGATCGAAAAGCAAGTAGAGAAGAATTTCATAAAATATGTTTAAACGCTCTAGGACACTTTAAAAAAACTGAGAAGTTTTGCCGATAAAAAACATTGATAAAGTTTTCTCTGGCTATTTTTGATATATGATACAAATAAAAAAGTCCTTTTTCAATGAAAAATACGTTAAAATATTGCGGAAAAAAAATATTCTCGAAGAATCTTTGTTTTCTGATGAAACAAACAAATGTCTAATGTTTTATTAATATAAATAAGACCGTAGAAACAAAGTCTGTAATTGTAATGTTTAGATAAATTGTTGTCTGATTGTATATTATTAAAAAAATAACTTGTGAATATTATAGATAATCGATGTGTTTTGATAAATAAAAAAAAATTGTATCGACTAGTTGAGTATGATTGAATTATTGATATAAACAATGTTTGTCGATTGTTGAAAAAGAAGAAAAAAGAAAAGAAAAAGAATCAATTTAACTGATTATTTATTTATCTAAATGTTTTCTCAAAGGTCAAGAAAAAAGAATTTTCCTAGGAGATGAGTAAGAGAGTGATGGAAGCAACAAGATGTTGATAGATCTGATTAATTTTATTTTCCAATAATAATCTTCTAATAAAACTACATGAGAAAAGATCCTAAAAATAACAAAATATTCATTTTATTAGAGATTGAAAAAAACAAATATAAATCAATTAAATTCTATAAAATCTATTTCGATCTAATATATAAAATAATTTAAAAGTATATTCTATATTTGAAAGTGTATATACATAATTGATTGATATTATTTTCAATTTTTTTTATCTTTCAAAAGTCAAAACATACTCGTCAACTCTACAACTTATTAGAATTAACAAGATTTTCATGAAAATTTAAGATAAATATTTAAAATAATATTTTTTTTCCTTGTTTTTAATTTAAAAATCTTTCTCGAAATTCTATTCAATCTTAGGAAAATATAAAGATTGTCTTTATAGATATCTATTCATCTCAAGAGAATATTCTAACAGTCTCAACTCTAATCTAAACAACGATATCTATTTAATAGTTCAACTTATTTATTAGATACTCATTTTTATTTTCTTTCCAATTATTTTATTTCTATTTATTGTTCAATGTCATTTTCCATAACGTTAATCATAGAAATCGATGCTTGTCAAATAATTGTAAAATAGTCTATGAGATTTAATTTCCATTGAAATTCTATTCTGTATTTATTATTCTGGTTATGAAAAAGATTCTCTTTGATCTATTCCTATAGAAAACATAAAACCGAGCAAAGTTAACTCCGGTGAAGAGAGAAGTTATTCAATCAGATTAAACTCTTAGAATTGATCAATTACGAAAAATAGTTTTCATAAAGAAAAAGTTTTCATCGTTAAAAATAAAATAAAATAAACTATATTTTATTTTATTATTTTCTAGATTATTTCATAATTGACTAACTGAATTAAATCAGAAAGATTTCGAGTCAAATTTTTCGAACTGTTCAAAAGATCTTCATATTTGTTTTTTGTTTTAACGTTTCGAAGATTGTTTGTAAATATCTGTTAACTATTAAGAGTTACATCGGTCGATAAAACTTATCTGAGATGAAGAATTATATTTAAATGAATATATCTACTAAGAGTTAATTATTCATTTAAAACTAGTTATATAAATTATCTTTTATTACCAATAATTAAAGTTATTTATTGAGAAAAATCAAACACTACATTCGGTTATTTACATCACTGCAGATCTATTTAGACGATTGGAACTTCTTTAGTTTATCAAATAGATTTTTAGAATATTATCTTATCATAAGAAGAATATTTTAACTTGATATTGATAACAAAAATCGTTCGTAGAGAAACAAATTAAAGTGGTTAGAAGAGTGAGACTTCTAACAAGTCAAATGAAGATTTAATCTGGGTGAAATTTTTCAATGGTAACCATCTTTCACTCTTATTTATCTTTCAATGCGATTTAAATCAGATTGATTGAATGAAATTTTCCTAGTATAATATCATTTTTTAAGTCAACGATAACAAAATGACATTTCACTTGCAGCTAGGAGTTCGACTTATTTCTATTATTAGTTTTCCTATTTTATGTCAAAATGAGTATTGAGATTGACAAGTTAAATTTAAAAATCTCGAAATAAAATGAGTAATGGAAGGTGTTATTATTCTATGTTTAGATCTAACATCTATTTTATTAACAATAAAACTTGTTGTCGTCTGAATAAATCTCGATTGATGTCAATAACTGAATGTAATATTTCATTTTTCTAAATTATTTTATATTTGGTTCATTTGAAATAACTTCGACACAACAGATATAGAAAGAGAGAGAGAGATTTTAAAATACTTTTAAATTAAAATGTGATATGTCAGTTTTAGATTTAAGCCGGAAAGAGCTACGGTGAGAAGCATTTTTTTTCTTGATATGATTGAGTTCTGATTAGTAGGATGAAAATAATAAAAAATGTAGTTAATAGTTTATCTGTATGTATAGAAAAAAAGTGTAGTTAGATGATAATTTAATAGTATCCAATTTAGAGTATTTAACAATATTGACAAGACAATTTAAATAACTTTATCTTTCAATTCCATAGTTGGATGTTCTGCATAAGATACATTATTTAACTTTATGAATAATAAATTTAGTTTTATTAATGTTATCAGCAAAAAAAATGAAATTTACAATGAAGGAAAATATTGATAAACATCTCTTCATTTTATTTTTCACTATTCAACAACTAATCTTTTCATTTTAGAATAAATGTCTCGTCTTCGATCTATTTTAAAATTGATTATTAGAATTTGAAATTCGTCATAATTTACTTTTAAATCAGTTAGAGAAGAAAAGAAAAGTTTTCTTTAAAGTCAACTGATTGAAGATGATAATATTCACTATATTGCTTCTGAAAGATAGTTATCATATTAGAATAAAACAATTCAGCTTTCAACCAAACAATATCCTAGACAGACAAACAAGTTTGAAATAGTTAAATAGAATACTCGTTAACTGATTCGGGATCTTTTTTAGGCGAGTAAATATCAACGAAAGAGAGAAAACATTATATTGGACCTTAGAAATGTCGAATGTTATTTATGAAACAAGCTGTTTGTTGATAAACTGTTATGGTTAATATTGTTTGGATATGATTGGGAGATATAGAATGATAAAAAATGATTGATGTCATTATCTCTACTAATATAAAAGATGAGTCTATCAAGTTGAAAGATGGATAAAAACATTCGATTATAAATATTTATTCTTGATGATAAAAGCTTATCCTAGGATAATATAAATAGATTTTTCGATTAGAAATTAATCAATTGAACTACGATGAAAGAAAGTTGATAGAAGTAATTTATCGAAAAAATCAATCTATGCTCATTTACAAATCTTTGTTGAGATTTTTTGAATGTGATCGGATATACAATAGAGAATAATAATACTTTAAATAATTAGTCAACATTTCTAAACTTTATCAATACTAAATATATAGGAGATATAACAAAAACTAACTCAAAAGGAAAACAATCGACTTTAGAATTTGATAAACAACACTTGAAAATTTGAGACGTTTTTTTGTTATATATTGATACGATGATCATATCTATCTACTAGAATTTAATTAAATAATTCTTATCATTTATAAAATGATCAATAGATTTTCGAGCAAGGTCATTTCTATCGATAATATTCTTGTTTACCTTGTATTTTGCACAAAATGAGATGAGCATAGATTAACAAATAAAATTATTATTCAAACTACATTCGAAAGAAAATAAATATTTTATTATTTATATATCGAAATCTATTTATATTAAATAAAGAGAATTATTTCCTTGATCAATTCAACAATTAGAAAGAGAATAAATATACTAATCAATATTTAAAATATTCAATAGATTATCATAATACGATAGACAATAGTAGTTTTAATAAATCAATTAGAATTTAATCAATAGTCAATAAGCTTGTCTAATCTTTGTTGATATCTATTTGTTATTTTTATATTAAGCAAATTAATAACGCAAGTCTTATGTTAAATTTGATTATCCATTTAACAATAATATAACATCAGATTGACTTTAACATTTTTTTCTTTCAAAGATAAAATGTTTGAACAGTTTTAATATAAAAGAAAAGAAAACGATTTTCTGAAATGTCCTCTTATTTAATATCGTTTCTGCATAAGACTACTCACGCTTCTTCCTCCAAAGATAAAGATCGACTGTTCTAAAAACGAAAGAGATTTTTCAAGATAGACATCGAACTACGATCCCTAATATTTTTTATTTGAAAATCCATTAAAATAACTTCCAATATTAAAATCTTTATTCACAATTCATGATGAGTTTCTGGATATCTCCAGCGAAAAGAGTAATAGTTAAATTGATAGGAAAATTCTAAACGGAATGAGAGTTATCACTTCTCTATCATAGGATAATATCTAACTTAAAGGTTACTCAACATGACTCAACATGACTCAAGATGAGTTTTAAATGGTATATTATATAATAATATTTAATCTTCATCTATGAAAACTCCTCGTGTAAATGTCGAGAAAAAAACTAAATGTGTTTTTCCTCGATATTGTTTGTTGTATATATTCGTAGATGACTATACCTAACATTTTTAGAGTTTTTAGAGTCAAAAAAAAGAAGTTAAATTAAAATAAAAAAGATCTTTTTTCTCATCTGAACAAGTAACGAATTACCTTTCATATGAGAGTAGTTTGAGCACTGTTATTTGAATTCGATTGGAAAAAGCTTTACACGCACCAAACCTCTATTTTTCACTATATAGAAAATCGAGTTTAGAAGTTGAAGTCTTAATTATATAATTGTTAAAATCGAATTCATCCATCTGGCTTCTATCGTTGAATATTTCAAAGAAGTGAAAAGTTAATTATTAAATATCAGATAACCTTGTTTTTCGTTGCGACACTCAAGGTGTTCATTTAGCAGGTATTCAGTTAGTTAATCCTGCTCAATTATTTAAATAAATTATCAAACAATTTCGAATAAGGGGAAAAATAAGAATAACTAATAGCCATTTCTAATATTTCCATTATGTAGAAACCAGAGATGTTGACAGGTTGATCCGTTTTAATGAAACCCGCCCAATCCGTGACTCAACCCGTAAACCCGCGGCCGGGTTGGATCTCTGACGGATCACAGGTTGACGGGTTAGGTGTTTTTGTGTTTCACGGGTCATGTCAGATTTTTCCATGTACCCGCGGGTCTAACTCGGTTTAACCCGTTTGCAAATATCGTGTTTGATTCTTTTCATTGTTGATTCTTATCTTCTAGGTAGATTCATGTTGACTATTGACACGATTTGTTAGGTCTTCCACTGATCTAGTTGTTCTTAATATATCTTTCGTTCTCCAGTAGGCAGATTGATTCTATAATTTGTTTTGATTACATAGTAGTTCTATCTATTTATCTACTCATTTAAAATGAGGTTGACATGACGGATGATAGAAAAGTTCTCTATTGATTTTGACTCTTATCTATTATCATGATTGACCAGTTTAGAGAGTTAATTTTCTTTTTTAGAAAGAGAAATGTCTAGTGTAAAAATTGGTCAAAGAATTAAATTATTTTTTTTTGTTGAAAAGTAGAAATATTTTAAAATAAAAAGTTTCAGAAAATTCCCACAATTGTTTTGAACGTACAAAAGATTTCACCGAATTGATTAGGTCGATTATATATTTAATCGTTGAATGTAAGTTGTATAAATAAGGTACATTCGATTGTTACTGTACACAACAAAATAAAATCTCTATATCGTTTATAACAGCCAAAATAAACCTTTTTAGAATATTTTCTAGTATCACTAGTTTTCGTCTCTGTCAATTACAGTCGAAAAAGTGAAGTCTATTCCGAAAGAGAGATTATCAGAAGCTACAAATTTTCTATGATAAAGGAAGGGTATAGGCTCCTCTGCCAAACAATTTTATTTAGAGCAAAAGAGAAATTTTCTATGTCAGACATTCAGTTAAGCAATTTTTTGGCTTTATAAATTTCTAAACGATCAAATAAAATATTTTAACGACACTATCTACTATCTATTCTTTTGTGCGGTAGATCAATCATTTTAACATTAAATAAAAGACTTTATTGTAATGTACAAATGTAGATAAACAATTTTTGAAAAGTCCGAGAGTGAATAATAAAAAAGGTTAAAGAAATATATTTCGGTAAAAACATAATAACTAAAGTTGCAGAAGAGTTTTCCACTCTTTTGTTTTCAAATATTTCTAATCTTGGAAAAAAACGTTTTCAATGAAATTGTTTCACGAATTTTCGCATCATGGAGTTTGCCATATGGATTGAAAAAATAAAGTTTCCGATATTCCATAACGATCATCTATCAAAAAGAAAACTATCACAGAATTTTTGGGTGATCTGGTATTCATGTAATTTTCTCTCTAGGTTCGATTATAGGATGTGGGTGAGAACAAAACTCACAATCCTAAATATCCTCAAATAGTATCTCTTATGCTAATGTTTTATTCATGATCATATACTACAACTTGTACTTTACTCTTTCTTCTCTCGAAGTTTAGTTGAAATTTTTATATATTTATGAATATGCTCACAAATCAAAGGTAATACTCGAATTATAAACTCTCAATTTCACTAATAAATAAAAATCTGAATGCACCAGTAAAAAAAGCTAATGGGTTTTTAAGTAAAAAATAAACTGATAAAATTTGTATTAACCCGTGGGTTAGCCCGTGACGGGTCGATAAATCTTCAATCTGTAGGGTAGTCCGCAGGTCGAAAAAAAAATCGTTCAACCCGTAAAGCGGGTCGGGTCAAAAAAAAACTCAGCGACCAACATCGCTGGTATAAACTAGCATATTCTATCTACTATTTCAATGATCGCAGGGTGCATTGAATTGAGAATTAACTTGACATTGTCACCAACATTATTCCTTAGCGTCAATCGACAATAAAAGCATCATGAACTGACGATATTGTCAGAGATGAAAAATAACTTTCTGATATAATGTACTCGAACGATGAACGTAGTTAATTGTTGAAGAGGACCATCAAGTAAAGAGATCCAACCATGAAAATAATATAGATTAATATATAATTGAGTAATAGTCGACGAGTACTTTTTTTTTTCTTGAAAAAAAAATTTGCAAATGATAGAAAAAGATTGCACTTTTACATTAATTTCCACATAGAAATTTCGATTTCTATGGTGTATTTGCGTTTAAATATTAGTTTTCTAAAATGTAGATCTCTAACCTCTTTTTCTTAATTCAGATTTACATCAAAATAAATATTCTGTGTTGATATAAAAAATCTAGCGAGGATATGGATGTGAGCAGTTTATTTACCACAGGCACCTTTCGTTTTCTATGCCCAAATGGAAGAGTGAATAGTCGCATTGTACTAATGGAAGATTGGTACAATCCAACATATTTGATCTTGTCTTCATTGAGAAACTCTTTCAATGCAGTTATTCATTCTCCGATTGAAGCAGTTGTGCCGATGGTATAGTCACAATACAATCGAATAGAATCAATACCGAGATCCTCCAGACTATTTACACATTTGTGATGAATAGATTGATGATCCTCATCTATAAAATAAGTTTTATCCGAAAAATATTTGAGACTGAAGTTAGTAGCAATGAGTACCTATCAGTGAAAAACATGTTCAAGATTGAATAGATTTAAAGAGAAACTATGAATGCGGCGTATAGCATTGTACTTTCTATGTTAAGTGCGTTTGTTTATTATTTGAGTAGCATTTAATAAACGGTTAGTCGTCATCTCAACCTTATGCACCGAAATTTCATAGTTACAGAGATCATGTACATAAAACTTGCTAACACACACGCACTCTTTGAAAATAAAAGACTCGAAAATGATTAAAGTACAGTTATCAATTTTGAATATGAAAATAGATTTTCTCAAAGAAAAAATGTAACACTGATAATTATCTTTAGACTTTATTATATGTGTGAGATGAAATTATTCTAGAATAAAATAATCAATTCAATTCATTTTCAAAAAACTCAACAAAAAAATAGTCTAAGAACAGTTAACTTTGTTATCTAGAACTTTCTTCTTTCGAAACGTCACCAAATACTGACACAAATTTCGACTCTTTCATCAATATGAATTAATAGAAAATATTGTATACGTACTTTGTTACGTTAGGGCGTATGTTTTTTTAATATATTTTTCGTTTAAATCTTTAATATGATGATAGATATCGACACTGTTGATATATGTCATACTGCAATCCATTATTCGAACAAAGACCTTAAATCGTTCTTTATTGGAAAGAATGCTCCTCTAAAATGTTGACAGATCTATACCACTAAACATAATCGGTGACATTTAAGACCCATTACGATAGAATTTCGAAGTTGCCGTTTATGTCATAATTATTCTAATAAAGATTTAAAATTTAAAGAAACTTATCACTATAACAGATTTCACGTATCGTATTCTATTTTAAATAAAACTTTTCGTCACAGAACACTCGTCACACATAAATAACCGACTCATAGTGAGTCGATATGCAAGATGTCTTACAAGTTTCAAGGTTTCAAGAGCAATCTGATTGTGAAATATGATATTTTTTAAAAAATTGACAAAATGTAAATATAAATTTGATGGTCTAGCCTTCATTCTATCATCAAAATAATGATTCGCATGTTTTGTTCTACCTCTTATAATTCATAGTTGACCATTTTATAAACTTTTGAGACACGAAATCTATATGAGAACTATTTTCAGTTAATAATCCTTTAATACAGCTTATTGATCTGTAAATTTTTTATTTTTATTTTTAACACATATTATTAAAAGTTAGTGTCGTTGCACAACTTCATCATGTCTCGAATATTTTGATTTTTTGATGAAGGTTGATGAGAACGATGCTAAAAAAAAAAGAAAGGTTACAGACTAAGATAAAGATAGAGAGAAGAAGAATGGTCACAAATGTTAAGAGTAACATAGTTAGCTAACTGATTCTATATAGATGGAAATAAGTAAACAAAGTGAAAATAACATATGTGACGTGCGTGACTATAGGAAGAGAATATTGAATGATATATCTTATGTCAAATGGTTAACCTGAAATAAATAATGTTATAGGATAGATCGTAGGAAAGATTTTTCTTCGAGTTTTTTCTGATCTGTAGGTGAAAAAAGGAAAGATTATTAGTGATGAAGGTTAGGAAAAGGTGTTTATGTTTATTGAAAATAAGTTTATAAAATGTTCATCCCTACTAAATAAATGTGAGGTGTAAATACTACTTTATGATAAAATGAATTTTTCATACTTTTAGAATACTGAAAAATACGGATTTTATTTCCATTTAGCAATGGTTAACAAAGAATTTTTAAATTGTCAAATTTGAATAATGTTGGTCGAGTCGTTAATTAAAAATGATCTTTTTATCTCTGATTATAGACTAAATCTCTCAACATATTAGAGGATTAGGAATCATCGATTCTTTTCTACTGATCATAAATTCTAAAGGTGTCTTCTATTAATTCTCTCAAAGCAAGAGTTCTACATTTTTTCATAGTGATGAGAAAGATTTTTTATTTTCAATTCATTTTTGGTCTATATATCGTTAGTAAACAAGTTTATATAAGTTATTTCATACGTCTAGGATATAATATTCTTTTTTCTAAAAACTAACGTTTATTATAGATAACATTTCACTTTCTCAGTAGGTGAACAACTGAAAAAAATCAAATAAATTTTTTTCTCAAACTTATTTAAATCAATTGGTTATATTGTGATTTAAATAGTATACTTAGTGGAACAAATCTCAACATTTATATCTCAAGGTATATTTTCTTCAATTATGAATACCTTGTTAAAATCTATGATCAGCCAAAGATTTCTTTTGTCTAGAAAGTCTTAAGAATTTTTTCAAAGTATATTGTAAAAAAGGACTGAAGTGACTCTTAGATATTTTTTCAATTTTTTAAGTCGGCCTTGACGTGTTGCTATGAAGAAGAAAATAAAATATTGTTCCTCCTACTCAACTGAGATATTATTACGAACATAAATCTTAATAAAATCAATAAATTAGAAAATTCTTTCAAAAAAAACTTCGATTTTCAAAGAGGCTCTTCTAATGTGTCAAGAGCTTTATGATTCATTTTTTCGATAAATTAGTTGTTGTTAGATGATATTTTATTATTGAGAAATGGTTCAATTATAGCTGCTACCCTATCGTATTTCTATATCATAATAAACTTTAAGAAAACATCAGCTTTAAACCGGATTCATCTAATAAGATAAGCTTAACTAGTTAACTTAACTGATAATATCAACTGTCAAATATTTCTAGAGGCTTTTCTCTGGGTATAAAAAGAAGTCTAATTTGATAACTACTTGAAGAAAATCATGATCAATTAGGATGTGGATGTGTGGGTGTAAGACTATAATTCAACTACATCCACTCCCATTGACAATGACATGCACCTGCACTCGCACACCCACATCCATACTCACCCTGTACATTCAACTTTTGCTGATTGACTTCTTTCATCATAGATCTAGATGTGTCTCTCATCTTTTCTAATATGTTTTCTTTATATGATAATATTAATTCAACTGTATTCTATACATAGAGCAAACACTTAGAAATCTCTCGTTATTTTAAACACGGACCAACTCGGAGAAATTTTTTTTTTCAATCTTTCAAAGTTTCAAGGGTGGATCCATTCTTCTAAATATTTGTCACAATCTGTTAGATAGGTTAAAGTAGTTTAAATAATTGTCTCTTTTAATTCTTTTTTCTATGTATCTCGATATTGATATGACCTTCTACTGCGATCTTTCTTTTCTTTTTCCCCCTTTATCTCTCTTCCTATTGTTCTTTTTTCTGCTCATCAATCTCTCTGTTCTCTCGCGTATCTAAGCATGTCTTATATGTTAAGTAGTCACATTCTAGAGATGTGAGTAGATCAATAAATATCATTATCGAGACTGACAGTAAGCTACTCCACACAATTTGTCGTTACACAATCTATTGATGAATTCGAATTAGTGTCATCGTTTTATCACAAATTCATAGTGATCAACAAATAAGACTTGATATATTTAAAAAAAAAAGAGCATACTGATAATCCCAAGGGGGTAAGTGCAGGATCCCAGCACCTAATTTTACTACTAGGTGCTGAACAGGTGCCGTAGGTGCTGTAGGTGCCGAGCAGGTACCATAGATGCTGTAGGTACTGAATAGGTGCTGTAGGTACGGAATAGGTACTGTGGGTGCTGACCAGGTGCTGAAAAGATGCTATAGGTGCTGAATAGGTGCTGTAGGTGTTGATAAATCTATAAAAGCAACATAAAAATATAGTGGTAGACAAATGAATTCGATAATAGCGCTTTCCATTACGTTCATTGTTTTTTCACATATCTTAATGAGCACATCAAATGGCTAATCAGAAATTTGCCCATTTTTTGATACTTTTCAGTTAAATTTCTATCATCAATCTTTATAATTGCGACAAATAGTTTCGATTTAGTTATGTCAACGAGTATTTTAAAGCAAGGAGGAAAGTGCAGGTTGGGAACCGCCGGCACCTCAGCACTGACTTAGCGCCTACAGCACCTACAACGGATTGGTGAAAGTTGAGCACAGAGAAAGACAAGCACGGAAAGTTAAGCACCAGAAAGATAAGCACAAGAAAAGTTCAGCGTCTGAAAGTTGAGCACGAAAATGGAAATTAATTTAGACATGTCGATAATAAGCAGACGAATGCTGGGTGTAGGTGTAGGTGGGGAAAGGAGTGTAGAGAGGGTAAATACCAGTGAGTGCAGGTGAGGATGATCAAGTGGGTGCCGGTGAAATGGACGGTTGGGTGGTGGTAGGCATGTGAGGGCCGGTGAGGTAGCCGAGTGGTTATGAATGTGCGTCGATGGGCGGATGTATATGTGGATGTGAATAGGGATCAAGTTGTTATATACACTTTGCGAGCTCATAGTCACCTATTCCATTCACACCCACACTCACTTGCATCTACACTCAGCATTCGTCTGCCCCGAAGGGAAAACAGCAAGGATTTCAGTTGTGAAATCTTGAAAGTCTGTTGAAGTCTTATAAAATCTCTTAAAATCTTTAGAAATCTCTTGAAGTCTCGTAAAGCCTTTTGAAGTCTTGCGAAGTCTTGAAATCTTGAAGTCTATGATTTTTTTCTTAGTTATGAAATCTCTTGTAGTCTCATGAAATCTTTTGAAGTCTTTGGGAGTCTCTTAAAGTTCCGAAAAATCCTTTGGAATCTTTAAAAGTCTTCTAAAGCCTTTCGAAGTCTTTTGAAATCTTTCAAAAATTTGAAGTTTCTGATGTTGAAATCTCTTGAAATCTTTTGGAGTCTCGTGAAGTCCTCTGAAATCTTGAAATCTTAAAATCAGCTGTTTTCCCCTTGGGCTGCCCATTATCACCATGTATAAAGTAATTTCCTTTTTCGTGCTCAACTTTCCGGTGTTGAACTCTCCTTGTGCATATCTTTTCGGTGCTTAACTTTCCGTGCTTATCTTTTTCTGTACTCAACTTTCCGCGCTTAACTTTC
>CAJNOL010001054.1:17238-46953 GCA_905250125.1 Rotaria sordida | reverse complement strand
TTTAGTTTTATTATGGACTCATCAAATGATAAGATAAAACGATATATGTTGGAAGTTTTGACGTCGGATGTCTCCTGGGAACTTTCGCTTAGATGATAATTCTAATATTAAAAATGAAAGATTGTCATAAAAACAAAAGAGATCTTACGAGAGAGAATTCATAAAATAAAGTATTCATTCAACCGATAGTTAACTTGCACAAAAACTGCTCTTTGTACGTTTTCGGTGATCATTATGAAGACATTAAAAAAATGTGTGATTTTTTTCTTCAGAATTTGATATGCGAACATGAAGTCCATTATTTTTTTCTGAGATCTCAAATTTTCTATCATTATAAAAGTGCTTGATAAGTCATAAGAGTTAATTGACTTCACTTTATTTCGTTAACTTTTCATCGTCTAAGAAAATAAGAGAATGAATTACTTTACCATTGATCCAATTCTCTTCGAACTTGCCATATTTGAATTTGTCATCATAGCTCTCATTGAACATTAGCTTTATCCTTTATATATTATTGATCTGTAGTGTTCATTGTTGTCATTCTAGTGTTTATGTTATAACTTGTAATTACAGTGTTATAGTACTTGTCTTTAGCCTTTTCTATTTATGCTACTATGGAATATTGTTCGGTGATGATTATTTCAATGTACTTTATCGATAATGTATTGCGTTCAATTATTTATCAACCTTCTCTAATTTTTGTGTCATATCATTCACTCGAAGGCGTTTCGCTCAATCGTCTTTGGATGATCGTATTCTATAGGAAGAGAATACTGAAAAGAAGTCTATAGGTAATTATCTGTATGAATTCTCAATGGATCCTATCGGTTATTGTATCGTTTGCCCTATTATTTATTTATGAGTCGAATGGTAAGTTTAACATGAACAAGAAAGGAAAAATTGAAAATGTTTGGTATAATATAATTTTTGTTCTAGGAATATATAGAACAAGCTAGATCATACTGGCTTCGTATTTACACAATTCTTATCATAATTGTTTTACCGATAATGTTGTATGGGTACTGTCAATATCGTCATTTTTAGCTTTGTTCGAATATCGACACGACGCATTCAAGCAGATGCTTTCACGATAAGAACACCTAGTAGGCGACCAGTCATCATCAAACGTGATTTGAAATTGGTCAATAATATGTTAGTGATGTTCTTACTCTTCACTCTTGGTTGAGTGCCACTATAGATTTTTATGATGTTCAACGTCTCATTTAGTACAGTCACTCTCCAGTTCTATTTCGGCTTGATTCTTTTACCACTCACTAGTCTAGTGACAAATGTGATCATAGAATTCTACCACAATCAGGAAGTATGTGCATATATTATCCAGCGTATAAGAGACCAACCGACACAACAAACACCAAGCGCCGTGACTAACAATAGAACGAACATTGTCTATAATATACGAATATGATTTTCAATTGGATTCTTCATTTAGATCGAAATTTCTTAGAAAGGATCGATAAAAAAACATAATAACGCCTCTTTTCAAAGACTGAAATTGATAGTGGCTCGGTTTGCTTTTAGCAGTAGATTGATAAGATATTTCTAATAATTATTGAAAATGATTGAGATCATTGTTGTCCAATAGATTAGCAGCATATTGAGCACAAAGGGTCATTTCATCCATAATTAAGAATCGAAATTATCAAAGGTAAAAGAAAAGTCTATTTTTATCTGACTTTCTTGTTGCTCTTATTTTGCTTTTACAATAAAACCAAAGTAAATGTAGATTATTTCGATAAGAGATTTTGGAAGAAAGAAATTGCCTACACAAGGTATTCATTTGCTGCTCTTCATTGTTTAGTATGGTGCTCTTTGACGATTAATATTCTTTTAATTGTTGATTATAATAAGTTAAAGTGAACGATTTGGATTTATCTGTACCAATCGCCAACGAATTTTCTTGCCTGGTCACCATAATATGTACGATAATCACGTTTTCTTTACCATGTATTAAGTTAACTCAAGATCAGCCCTCATCCAGATAAGAACGGTCTAAAATGATACACCATTTATTCTTCAAAACATGGTTACCAATGAATGTTGAACAATAAAAGAATTTGAGATAAATAGACCGAGATATTAATCTAACTCTATACGAGACAAAACAGAAAGGTGAGCAACTGGAAAAAAATTAATTTTTCGATCTTTTTCTGTTTAGTTTGAAGGTTTCAATATTTAAAGACACACTAATAAAGACTCATAAAAAACTCATTCTCCACATGCGTATAGTGACATATTTTTCAATCCGAATTATATAAAAATGAATGGTTAGTTGAACTCTACTAAATATTGAGAGAAATAGTTGCTGTTGATTTTCTATAGAGAATTAGAGATTTCAGATAATATCTAGTATAAATCGTGTCAAATAGAAATAGGAAGACGGATGTTCGCATCCCATTTCTATGTATCTACTTTTCTATAACTAATCTTTCTATTATTTGTATGAATAGTAACCGTGCGAATAGAGCATCTGAGGAGAATATAGCTTTCCTCAATGATAAAACATTTTTAGTTTTTTTTTCAGTGAGAAGAGTATATGTTGGCTACAGTTTAAGTCAGAGCTGCCAAACCTATCCAATTTTGGGGTACATACGCCATTTCAACGTTTCGTAGGGCAGAAAATTTTTCAACCCATTTAAATTTGAAAAATCTTTGCTGCAAGAATAGTGATATTCCAATAAAAATGAATTATGTTTTCGAACATAGTTTCTGTGATATTTTTACGGAGATATCTCTAATGAAATGTTTTGACGATGAGTCGATCAATGAATATTAGCATTGATTATATTTATTTTATTTAATATTGAGTTATTCAGTTTTCCATGCAGTTTATCATTCCCAAAATGAAAATAATCTTTAATAAATCTTTTATTGTTTTATTGTTTTATTACTATTTTTGTCGTATTTGAGTAGTAGATATCATGTCAAAAATTAATTTAGATTCAAATTTCTACTCAACGGATATGAATAATAAACTTGTTTTCTAATAGAGAAAAGACGATAAAAATGGTGTCTTCTCTAAAAGAAATTTTTTTTCAATCACTTTTTCAACAAACTCTTCTATTCTACCTCAACGATATACCCCATTTCAAAATTAAGATTTGACACCTCTGTGTTGAAGTCGTTTGTGAAAGATTTTTGTAAAAATATCTCTGTGCATTGTCTCAATATTTGATCCTTCTTGAGAGCACAGTATATGATAGGCATGTATTTCTCTAGGTATCTTTAACTTTTTTATGTTCAGTTTTTCACTTCTCGACTGAAATAAATATTTCATTTCAAGATGATATTTGATTGATGTTAATATTATTTGAACTAAGTTTTATGTCTTATAGCACTATTCACCATCAATAGAACTAAATCACTGAACAAAACTCACTGGAAATTGTGCGTACGTTTGTTTACCCTATGCAATAAGTTCACAATAACTGTCAAAACTAGATTATTTTCCTCCTGAAAAATAATCTTTATTTATTTGAAATGAAATATGAATAAGATAAGCTTTCAACATCTCTCTCTTACGTTTAAATTTTTCTACTTTTCAGGTTGTTTACTTTCAAGAACAATTGTATGTATTCCTATTGATCACGCACTGCATACTGTAGACACTAGCTTCTGATGGTCATCTTTCGTCAGTAATGAATACTTCGTCAATGATTATATCTCATGTGAATTATATTAGTGTGTTCAATCATGGGAATCTATCGGGTTGTTGCAAAAGTCTCCGCCGATTTTTAAAAAAATCTTTTCAAACCATTTGCGAATCTTATTCATACCTTGTTTTTGTATATATCAATAATAGTTGATGAGTGCTATAAAACGACATCAACAAAATGTCCTCAATTATAGATTAAAAGTTGTCCAAAATTCCTACTCATGTTCGCCACTGTATTTTGTATGAATGCCAACTCGACAACAATGTAAGCGCCGCTGTTCGCAATATCTGTACTGCTCTCAGCGAAGGCAGAGTTGCCGAAAGCACATGTCATGATTCGTTGAAAAGCTTATGGAAAGGCGATGTGTAACTTGAGATCACCTTAGATCTGGACGCCCCCTCGAGTGTAATTTGACAACTATGGTAGAAGACAATCTACGGCTAACCATCTGTGCCTGACAACCATGCTCGGCTACAACTAATCAGCCATCGATCGTCACTTGCAGCAAAAGGCAAAGTCAGTAAACTTGGATTATGAGTACCACACCAACTGACTCCGGACAACATCCAGCAGGTGGTCACTATCTGCATCTCTTTGTTGTCAAAGCGCAGCCGACAGTTGTTCCTCTAGCAAATCGGCATTGGCGATGAGAAGTAGGCCCCCTACCTTAACCACACACGTAAGCGTCAATGATTTAATCGCGAAGATTTGCCAAAATTAGAGCCAAAAAAGCGACTCGCACCCAAAAAAGGTAATGACGAGATTTTCAAGGCATAATCTACTTCGAGCTTCTTCCTCGCAACACCACAGTCGATATGATACCGAGTTTTGCTGCAAACAACTCCAAAATTTGGAGGCCACTCTGCAAGCCAAGTATCTAGAACCACACAAAGTTTGGCTACCTCATGACAACACCAAACCCTATACTGGAAAGGTCATCGGTCAAAAGCTAGAGGAATTAGACTGGCAAGTCTTACCTCATTCACTACATTCATCAAACTTAATACCTTCCGATTATCATCTGTTCCGCTCGCTTCGCAGTCATCTACGTGAGAAACACTTCGACGATCGAGATAACTTAAAATCAGACCTCAAAACTTTCTTTCAGTCTCATTCTAAAAACTTCTATGAAGATAGTATTCTGGATTTGCCTAATAGATGGGAGTATGTCGTAGATAATAATGATGGATATATTATCGATTAATAATCTTTAGTGTCAATAAAATTTTAAAAAGCTGAAAAGAAAAAAAATCGGCGAAGATTTTTGCAACAACCCAATATGTGAAAATTGAAATGAAGTTATTTCCAGTTGATATGATAAACTTGTATTTCATCAATTGACCATCATCTCCATCCTTTGGGAGTTTCTTCAATATTTACAAACAAGTTCATAATCCATATAAAGACTGCTATTTATAAGTATGTTTGTGTTATATAGATGAAAATATCAACCTATTTATGCTGGTTCCTACAAGCTGTTCATTAATGTGCACATGAATTAGAGCGAAGCGACATGAAAATGGCGAAAGTAAACTTAGCGATATATCCACATGGTTTAGCTGAATATTCAACAAGTGACTTTTATTAAAAAAGACAACCCATGTCTAAAATAGAAAATTCAGCGTTTCTGTACTATAATAGAATTACTTTGACTTCTACTCGACCGAGCCAGATGCACGTGACCTTTGCTCAACAACGATTATCCTCAATTGAACCGATGGTCACTGTTACACCAGCGGGAAGTTGATCTGATTTGTGCACAGCTAGTGGGATAGAGTCTGATGATGGAATCGATAAACTAGCCACCAGCTCAATGCACAGAAGTATACTAGTCACAATGAATTGATGATAATATAGCATAATGCTCTTTTTTAATGTGCAGACTTCAAATATTTTATTTCGAGAAAAGTCTATATATTAGTCAACTACGCATACATTATTTTTTATCTAATAACACAAAGGGGTCCAATCAGTAAGCAACGGATATTGATCGATCGCTCGTTTATCGTCATAGTATGTCAGGTGGATATTTTCTCGATGAGGGCATCAAAACAAAGTGTTACCACTGACGATTGGTTTTTGACTACTAATCTACTAGAACGAAAAAAAAAACTTCAGTTATTTCAATGTAACAGTGATCGAATGCACTTGGCTTTACATTGTACTGCAAAATAATAATAATGAGAAGTTTCTATATAATTACTTTATTTATCAAGTATAGTTTATAAAAATAATGTTAGATTTAGTTATTTAAATCCATTCTACGTTTGATCGAGAAAGCGAAAATGATATTACTAAAACTAGCACAACATATGTCTGAGAATTATTTAATTTTCCATTTTTTGTTTTCTCTAATCATAATCACATAGAACATCTAAATAGATTCTCGTTAATAGATAGATTAGTCTGTTTTTTATTGGTCATCGTCATCTTCATCGTCATCCTAACTTTCACTATCACTCATCCCATTGAAACACTTATACACTTCAATTTCTTTGACCATGAAGTTGTTTGTTTCAATAAAAAGTATTTAACCTATACCAGTAGTATCGATATAGGACGAGGGAAAGGAACAAACTGAGTTTTGATTATCGTTCGCATTAGTCGATGTGTGTATGTCAATGAAATGCTCTCCGTCTTTAACAACTCCATCAAAACAGGAGCCATTTGTGCGTGAGTGAGGAAGAGACCATCCTTGATTTGGATTTCTAAAAAGTTTTGTCTGTTGTATGCCATGTAGATTTGTCAGAGTGAATAGAAATGCGATCGGATCATGTTTATATTTGTTATCACAACCCGAAGATATTTCTGCATAACCTTCAAATAGATAATTATCATATTTGCTTTGTATGATAGCCATGTTAAGTCCCTTGCTATCGCAACAGCGATGAAAATCTTCTGCACGAAGATCATCTTTGGTTCCTTTGTAAATAAGATGCCATTTTTGTTGGGCATTATCATAAAAATGATTCAATCTTATCTGATAGTCAGGAGCACAGATATAATTATTTGCTGTAGAATGTAACAAAATCAAACGATAATCAACAAATAATGGTTTTAGTTCCCAATAGAGTAAATTGGTATGTGTCCGATAAAGAGTATCTTCTAATGCATTCAATTTTCGTTTTCATATCTGTAATTGTTCAAATGTAACATAACCTTGTTTAACAAGAGCCACAATTTCGTTGTTTAATGTATAAAGTACCTCTGAGTGAGAAGTTGTCCGTTGTAAAAAGACCTCTTCATTGTATTGTAAGAGAAGATCGAGTTTTTGTTTTTTAAATTTAAATAAGTGATTTAATCTTTTGTATAGATTGATCAGGCCATTCTATTAATTTGTCAAATTCTTTTTGTTTATATTGTTCTACCGAAAAAGAGCTGATTTTTTGAGAGAATTCATTAATACTATTGCCTAAAAGATTTAACTCTTGTAAGAGTTGATCTAGATGTTCATTAAAGTGACGTCGACAGACATTTTTGTTGCAATGACGACATATTGTAGCGGGGGTACATTGACAACTTTCAATTTGACATAATTTCAAAACGATATCGGTTGGTTTAGAAGAATTGTCAGGCATAGAGAAAGTGCTTTTTGTTTTACAAAAAATATGCATTGCGTTCGCTTTTAACAAGTTGTGACGAAGAAAATGGAAAAAAATAATTCAAACTGAAAAACTATTTTTCTTCTTGTCCGGTCACAAATATTTACGAAATTCTCTCGCATTCTTTTTAATTTCCATTGATAAGAACAAGAAAAAAGAATAAAATGTTTTTTATTTTCCTTGATTTATTCTTCTCTTTGAAAACAATAGACAAACCTCGATCTTATATAAAAGAATTTGTGATTTTGTTATTCTATGAAGATAAAATCATTAATTGACTGAAACAAGATCAATAGATAGCATAGAGAATTTTTGAATATCTTCAGTTTTAACCCTTTCAATTCCGAATGTCATCTCGTAGATGACATAGAGAACGAAAAAAGAATACTTTGCGTTCTATCATCTTCTTCAACGTCGTATATCATATGATGCGTTTCAAATTCGATGTCTTCATCATACGTGGTTTTTCTTACAATAACTAGTTATTGTTTTTTCTAATGTCTACCAATAACGACGGTTAATTCCAAACGCAGCTGATTGTGACGAGAGAACATGAGAGATAGAGAGATCTTTTCTTGTTTTTTCGTGCTTGTGCAGAACGCAAGAAAATGTCGGGACTGAAACGGTTAAACAAATGATGAACATCAAGCGATCGGATTATGTTTGCGAACCAGGTGAAGCCAGAAAAAAAATCATTCAATAGCAGTTCTAGTTTTCGTAAATTATCAAATTTATTTTTACAACCTTCGAAAATAAAATACCTTTCATCTTACTGGGCAGACTGTGTTTTACAGGAATATCCTGATATACGTAAAATGTAAGAAGATGACATTAGTATATTATACGAATTTTAAACTGGATAAAATAATAACATAGATATAAGATGTTTATGTTATTGAAAACATTAAAGTTAGAAATAATTTTCATTAAAATAAATCCTACTTAAATATAAATAAGTTAATTTTCAGATTTAATAGATTTTATAAATATATTTTAAAAAAAAAGAAGAGTTCATCATATGTTTAACTAATATAAAGAATGTTTCTCTAAAGTTGATTTTCTCTTTTAACTCAAAATGAATTCATCTAGACATAAAATAGAATATCTGATTATTGATTGTTTCATTATTTCTATTTCTTATGTATCATTTAATTAAAAGAAAAAATCCTCCAAATAAAATCTCACTTGTTTTAACAGCTAATATGTATTTAAGAATCGTTTTTTCTTGTATATTACTTGTAAAAGAGTATATTCGTGTTTTATGATGACATCTTTATTCGTTAAGTTGTTTAAATGATGAAATATTTTGTGAAATTCGTGCTTATTTTTTTCTGCTCATCAAATTGTACGTTATATTATTCAACCAGTCTTCAATCGATCTATCATTTATGTCGAGTTGTTTTTCATAGGAAAGAATTACTTCAATCCAAATAAGTTTATATAACTATTAATTATTATTCAATGGATTATTTGTTTTCTATTAATCATTTCTGATCTTTTAGTTGGTACTTATAAATATTTAAATGATAATTATCTTTCTCAAATTGATTATACAAATTTATAAAAAATCTGTCGTTTATCAAATATTAGCTTATAGATTTCCTTTATATATATCTGCTGGATGTTATTATTATACATTAAGAAAAATGAGGCGAGGAAATAATAGTTTAATTCATAGAATGACACACATTCAACAAGTAAATGTACGACAGAATTTAATTCTACTTTTTACAATTTTTATTCTTATTGGTTTATTGTTAACACTTGCAATACCTAACACAATAGTCTATTCTCTTTATATTTATTCTGGATATGTACCATGATGGTTATCACAACTTCACTGGCTCGTCTATAGTTAAATAACAAATATCGTTGCAATTGTTTTGGTATTCATATCTCCTTATGTTTCGGTTTTATGGAGGAAAAATGTTCACCGTCATCATCGTCCAACACCTGTACTTGCTATTAATATACGGAATTAAATTTCACCTTTTCATACGAATTTGGATGTGAGCGTGGACTTGTAGTTAAGATACTGACTATTTATACAACTTTTACTGCCCTGTACGTTTCATCTAGTTTACTATCCACTTAATATATTCTCTTTCTTTTTGTGCGTATAAACATCGCTACTGAATTACAAATATATATATATATATACGGAAGAAAGCTTTTGACAAATATTCTAATATTATGTGAAGTTTTCTGCAATGCTAGAAAATATCACATACGATCCTCAAAATAACACAATGCAAAGGTCAATGTTTGTTGAATATGACGGATAAATCTAGGGAGTTTTCTAGTTTGTTGGTCAATGTACATAGATAAGAGAGGATTATATTTTGATTGGATAATCTGCTATTCGAATTTTGATGGAAAAGCATCTTGTAAAAACCTATTAAAATTCTATCTTTTAGTTTAATTTCGTTTTGAAACGTTAAAAATAATTTGATGATAAGTATGCCAATGGATAGGTAAAGTTTTCCTTTAAAAATCTCGTCTCCTGATCAAATCCTTCCTGGTATCTTTGACCATCTTATTTAATTTAAAAAGTCAATCATCTATAAGATCATTTTTATTCGAAAGTAAAAAAAACAATAAAATATTTATTTAAGAATGAGATAAAAAACTAAAAAGTGTTTTATTTACGTATCGAAGTATTAAACATGGCTCGATCAAGATGATTAGATTTCATTTTGATAAAGAGTGAACATTTTCTATTTTCATTAAATATTCTAATAGTTTTTCGAATCTAAGTTAATTATAATAAAAAATAAAGTGAAAAGAAAAAGTTGACTATCTATATGTTAGTTTATAACGAAAAAAGAAAAGTGAATGCAAAGAGACTCAAGTGAGAGTTTAGTTCGAATATATAGAACTAAAAGAGAAAGGATTATTTAAAAGATAAATATATGATAGAAATCAACCAGAATTGCTTTCAGGTGAAAGTTAATATGAAAAATTTAAAATAGATTCGTCTATCGTTTTGGCTATCCGTTAGATTTAAACAAAAAATATTCTTTCGAATGTTATTCGATCGTCTGCTTTCTCATCATGCTCTTTAATTGAGACGATTATCATTATTCAAAATTTTAATTAATCATTAATATTTGTTCCGATATGATAAATAGAAATAATTTAATGATTTAATAAAAATGTCAATTAATATATTGTTTTTAACGGATCTTTCTCATCTATTTTCAAGGATAAGAAAAAAATCGTTATATTCTTCATTTAACGATGTCATCAATCAATTATGCTTTTATCCAAATTTCATTTCTTAGTTCGAAATAACGAAAAAGATAAAGTTATTGATTTGAATTTTCTTTTTTATCTGAAAAATGATGAAGATGATTAGTAGAAATTATTTCTCAATCAATAAGAATCGTAGAATTTAATAAAAATCTATTAACTAATAGATTAGAATACAGTTTAACTATATATTAAAAGCATTATTTTTGTTTTATTCAAAATAAATAATTGAATTCTTATAAGATATTGTTATTATCAGATAAATATGATAAATGAAAAGATATTAATTCTATGAATATCTATTGAGAATATTTCAATTGAATTATTCAATATTCTATAAATAATAAATCAATCTTCAATAAAAATAAAACATTTATATTTCGTTAATTAACTGAACAAAGTCCAAACAAGATCTTTTCAATGCACTACAATTGATTTAGGTTATTTCAATATTCAACTGACAGATTTCTACCAAATAATTCAAAATGTTTTTTTTTGTCTATCGTTCAGTGAATGTTTTGATTTCGTTTGGATCACTTCCACTTCGTTGACCTTTCGTTTTATTACTAAAAAAATAACTGAGAGTAATGAAATACTTAAAGTAGAAAATGATTTTCTAAAAAAGGACTTTCACGTTTTTATAAACGAAATCCGTTCCGTTAGTTTAACATCTAACCAATAGATTTTATCCTGACTCTCATTTATTCTAACGATACACTCGATTTCATATGGAATTTTCTCTACCTTTCAACGTATTGATTCTTTTTATTTTTATTTTGAAGTAGATCGCATAAAAAAAGAATCGGTATAATTCCGATAATAGAAATTCTATAACACAATATAAACGATTCAAGGACACACCATCATTCATAGATAGTAGAGATTTAAATAAAAGATAAACCTAAATCGTAAAGAGTTAGACATTTTCACAATTGTTTTATTGATCGGTGATGAAATTATTCAAATAAACATGTTTATCATAGAGACATACCCATTCAACTTTATTTAATTCATCTTAAAATCATCATTTTCGACAATTTCTTTTAAATCTTCTCTCTTTTTTCCACAAAATTTTTATGTGCGAAATATTGTTTTATCTAAAAAAAAGATTCAATGTTGATTTAAAATAAAAATTAGTCAATCTAGATAGGAAATAATTCGTTTATAAAAGTCTTTATTGATTGAAGAGAATATTTTAATTATTTAAATAATACTCTTATTTATTTATCATTTCAACTTTTATCTTCAACATCTTCTATTCAATCTTTAAATTTATCCTAACGCGAAAATTTTCCGACTGAAATCGTAAAGTCAATCATTTTTTCTTAGAAGTAATCAATAATAATTATCTTCTCATTTAATATCTCAAATATTCAATTCTATGTTCAACATTTAACATCAATTCAATCATAAGGCCATTGACAAAATTTTTTATGTGTTGATCGAATATATATATAACGTTTTGCCGATAAAAAGTTTTTGATAAATTTTCGAAGTATTTTAAAAAAACAAAATTAAATGAATACCATTGTCTAGATTATACCATATCCAATCAGTAAATTAAATCATAGTAGAAGAATAATATCGATTAGATATTATTAAACGAGCTTCTGTTCATATTAACAGGGCATTATCAAGATTTTCTCTTTAGTTGAATATATATAATATGTCAAACTTGATGGTTGAATTAAACGGAAATTTAAACATTCAACTCTCAGTTTCAAATCAAAATGAATATGTGCAATGACAATAACCAAAATCTGTAAGGCACACACATATCGCAGTAGGTGTGCCTGCGGCGAAAGGAATTCGATGGACGGACGACTAAGACGCAATAAGACAGTGATTAAATTGGTCTAGGTGATAGTGCAGCAGTACTATCGTGAAAATTGAGATTTGAACTGGAATCGAGTGTTAAAGTTTAATAGTAGTTGATATTGTCATATATATGTCCTTTATTTTCTAGGTAGTAGACATGAACTTGTTATTAAAAAAGAAAGGTAAAGACAGGACTATAATAGATTATTTATTAAAATAGGAAATACTCGAACTGATTTAATTTGATTAATCATTTTATTTTTATAATATATTATAAAAGTTGAAAAAGTTGAACAACACCATTTATATTCGAAAAACAATTTTCAAATTTATTTTTTTCATAATGTTTCATTAAACTAACCCGAAATTGAATAATTTATTTAATCATATTCTAATAGACATATAGATATTAAATTAGCTAATTATATTCAATATTACTCATATTAACCAATAAGATACTCTTTTCAATTATCTTATCTTATCGAAATCTAAATTTATTTTTAGAGTAAAACGGTTATTATCTATACAGCTAAGAAAGAATTATCTTAAAATACATTATACCAAAGAATATTTCGATAAAAATCTCAATATAAACAATCTTATTCTTGAAATCTTTCTTCTCAACATATGAAAATAAAATTAGAGAGAAGATTAGTAGCTGATATCGTCAGATAATCAATACTCACAAATCTAGAATATAGAAAATCAGCGTGTCTTCATATAAGTAGAGAAAAATCTTGAGTAAGTTTATTCTAAGATCGTTAACTTCTCAACTGAGTTTATTGATTCGGAGGTAGGTTATTAATAGAAGGGATATTAATTCTCTAAAAGGAAGAATATCAAATCTTAAATGTTTTCCTGTTAACTATATTTATTTATAAATTTGATCATGAATTAGTTCAAGTTAGTTTTTCATATGGCTAGATAAAACCTCTCAATCGATCGATATGTTAAATAATTTCTATCGGAAAGTTCTATGAGAAAAAATCGAATATAATAATGTCTATATCTTCTATATAGAAAATCTTCTAGTTCTATCATGAACTTTTCTTACATAAGAAAATAAAGTAAACAAATTCAACACATTATCATAGATCGTTAAAGAGAAGTTTAATTGATTTAATTATTTATCTATAAACAAATTGTAGATGTTCCATCGATAGTTGAAACAATTGTTTAATAGATCCTATTGGCATTTTATCAGTATGTGAGAATTTTCACGGTTCTTCTTCGTATAAAAGTGATTTAGAATTGAAGAATTTAAATAAAAAAAGATCATCTTTATTTAATAGTTATTATATAAATAGTCAACAAAATGAATATATTTAAATTGATATTAAATTAATTTTAGTAAAAATTTCTTCGATAACAAACAGAATCTAATTAGGTAAATTGGTTTGTTTATTATAATCAGTTAAGTTAATTATAGAATTACTTATGGATAACTAAGAGTAAAAATTCAATTAATATCGATGATCATGATAATAATTTATCTCTCAATAAAGTTGATTTTATTCGAATCTTCTAATAATGATAGTTGTTCTCTACCCTTTATGAAAAACAATTAGCTGTAAATATCTATGATCTTAACGAGAAATAGTTAACCCTCCTTCTTAATAAGATTGATCATGGATAGGTAATAACTATAATTTATTCAAGGATAAGATCATTTCAATCTAGATGATCAACAAATTGTTAACCAATAAGAGACGAATTATTAAAAACAATAAAAAAAAAACAAATGAGATTCTTCAACAGTTCTCATTTGACCAAATATTATCCGAAATAAAATCTTCTATTGTAACAAAAGGCAAACTTTTTCATTATTTATTGAATTAATGTTAATAAATAAGTTAGAAACTGTTCCTATGTCACAATCAGTATCGAGAAGATTTTATGAAAAAAAAATCATTTATTAAAAGTTAATTCAGCTAAAATGAAATAAGTAAAGTAACCAGTTGATTCTAGTAGATTATACTATAAAATTAATTTAGTTATTCTTGATTATATTTTATGAAAATGATTTTCTATAATAAAAGTAAGTAGAGATAGAATTGATTATTATTTTTCACTATATCTTTGGTTAAAAAATGAAAATGAAAAACTCTTTCGCTTTATGTGTTCATTATGATTTTTGTTGTAACACAATGATAATGATTTAATAAAACGAGTTTATTGATTATTTCCACTGATAATAAAATAAATATTCTAGTCTTCGATTTTAAATAATTGATCTAATTGATTTCATTGATAAGATTTATTTCTGCATTAGATTCATTATAGAATTTAAACAAAGAAAATAAATGATAAATTTTTATCACTATAAAATAATAGATAACATTTAACAAATTAGTGTCAACTCTTTTTCTTGAATATCTTAAATAGATCAACCTTATATTAAAAAAGAAGAGAATCGATAGAAAATTTTGAAAATAATTCATAGTAACGAATCTAGTAAAAGAATAATCACTCTTTAAACCTATTCGGAGATAATTCGAGGATAATATTCTCTATCGATTGCAGTGAAACGTGCTTGATTTATATTAAAATATATTTAAATCTTGTTTACTTTTTATCTTTACTAATTCTACCGATAGAATCTAAAACAAAAAAAAAGAAATCTTTTCAATAAAATCTCACGTTTTTCTAAACTTATTTTCTTAGATTGTAATAAATTAAATATCACTTTCGAATTTCTATAATAAAATAATTCTTTCATATATTTGATTTCAACTCGAATAAAACTCTAAACAAGTTCAATGGATTTGTCTAGTTAATTCTATTTGAATTGGTCGACATTGGATTATGTTACCATAAAAGAGTAATGCTAAGTAGTAGGTGCAGTCCACTATCGAAAAAAAATCTTAGACTGACGGTCGACTATTTCCTTTCGTTGTTTATTCAATAAATAATAAAGATTTACTCTTTGTTTATTATTCGTTCTTTATAAAATAAATCTCTGCTGTTGCTTTTCCTTCAGTGTAAATAGAGAAAAAATAAGCAAACGATAATGATTCAGCAGAATGAAATTAATCATAAACATTAACCGAACAATGGCTCATATTATTGAACAATTCATTAAATTTAAACAAATAAATAAAGTTGTTCAAGGATATAAACTTTAACGAATATTTTCGATTGAGCAAAATATCATTTTTCTTTTCAAGATCAACTTTAATAAATTCCTTTCTACTGATAGATTTATTTATGGAATTCTCTATCTCTTCAACAATAAGTGTAAATCAAAATTCTATTTATAGAGAAACTGATCAGAGGATATATAAAAACTATATGTTTATATCACTTTCGAGAAATCTATTCGACGATTTATTCCTATCGTATCTAACGAAATATTCTTCAATCTTTTTTTTATCTATTTATTTTAGTTCTAACAGCTTTTACTAAACATCTTTTCATGGGACTCTCAATATTTCGAGCTCGAAATAAATATTTAACTGTCTCACTCGGAGTCTTTTCAGTCCGGCATTCAACATTCCAATATGACAATGATATGTCATCAATCAGCCTCTATACTGATCGGACGCATTATTCTAATAAAGATAACCAGTATATCATATAAAACACTCGGAGATAAATAGGCATGTTACCTAGACTTAATAAAGATATCATTCTCATTTTAAAAACAAATTCTTTTATTCAACTTTCAAATAAAATTCATCTTTGTTATTTATCATCGTTATTTTCACTTTCTTTCTTTTTTAATATTATATAACAACTGATCTTTCATTTCTTTTCATCATTAAAAACGGTAAGAGTTTATTATAAAACATTTGATAAATTTAATCATTTTGATTGAACTCGAATTATTTCAAGAGAAGTAAATTATTTGTTTCTTAGTTTTAATAGAATATTTACTAGATAATCAACAAAAATCTAACCAATACATCAAGATGGAAATTAAATGATAATATATAGTATCACGCTATAAACGAGAAAGATCTACATGAAAAATTAGAATCTATTCTATAAAAATGAATATGCTCAATGAGAAAAGTTTTCCAAGATTTCTCTGAATACTGATATCAAATGTTTCATATTGTATTCTTCTAGACTAGATCAACCATGAATCGAGTCCAATCATCTAAAATCAGGCCTCTCTCACTTCTATCAAATGAAAAATCACTGGAAAGCATCACCAAAATAAAATTATTTCTTCGAAGTCTTTTTCTATTTGTGAATAAAATAGACCTCAGATATATATTCTCTAATTTATGTTGATGAGAAGGTTTACCATTAAATCAAATGACTTTAACAACCTTCTTCTAGTCAACTATTATACGAGTCAAGTCAGTTAAATATTATATTCGATTTCACCATTTAAAAAAGCAAAATCCTTTTTGATAATAATTAACGAATAATAATGTAAATCGATTGATTTTCCAATATCGTACTCCGATAAGAAGGTCATCATTTTTATACTAAATTTTTGAGAAGAATTCTTTTTTTTTCAATAGATAGAAAAGATATATGTTTATCTTCTCACATATTTGCTGCATCATTTTCCAATCTATATTCAATAGGTTATTTAAATGGTTCTCAACAATAACGAATAAGTGATGAAAATATTGATAAAAATTTAGAATTTTAATTTGGTCTTGTTTCTAATAACATCTTATGACTTGATAACATTGATAACAACTAACTCTCATTGAACTTTTTCTTTAATCATAAAAACGTTCATCACAGAGATTGATTCATTTGGATAATCTTACTCGAATAATTACATTTGAATAAATTCTGTAAGCAAAATATTACCATTGATAAATATGAAATTTCTAATTCTCGTCTACTTAACATTTCAACTTTAATATCTGTGACTAGCTACTAAAAATATATGAATATCTGTCAAAGATTAGGAAAGATATATATTAGAATGAATCTTATTATCTTATTCACTATAATCTCACCTTTTTATATTTCAAATAATCTTAATATAGTTTTAATGGGATCCGCTTAATATACTTCGAAAACCCCTATTACAAATATTTCGTCAAAAGGATGAACTCTTCCTACTGAGCTTTGCAAAGTTACAATTTCTTCGAGTCAAAGATAAACTTTACAATTTCCACAAGATTTTTACAGGTAAGCTTAATATAAGGGAACGAATGAATTAGGCTCTTTTTAATACTATTCACACGAAAGTTGGTATCGTTAATATTCTTTCGACCGAAGAGAGGGTGATACGGAAAAAACTTAAAAGCGTTTGTGGCTCTGTGGGTTTGTCCGGGTCAAAAAAACACGAAAACACACTTCCACTCCAACAAACCACTGAATCATAGGTTTTCGACCATGGGCTGTCGACTAATCATATTTTTTCGCTCTGAATAACTGGCCAATCAGGGGTTCTCGATGTTGGGCTTTCGACCAATTAGATTTTTTCCTATTGAAATTCCAGCCAATAACGGGTTTTCGATATTGGACTTTCAGGCAATCAGACATTTTCCTATTGAAATTTCAGCCAATCAGTGGTTTTAACTTGAAGCAGTCAATGTAAAACGGTATTTGGAAATGAGGTCACAACTTTTACGGTACATGGAGAATAACGAACTATTGTTTTAATGTATTCAAACAATGGAGCGATTAGCCATGAGTGACGCCCCGCAGGAGCGCGGATGAACGACTAGTCGCTGATATTGCAAGCGCATTCCTCATACGCTCCGGAAAAGATCTACATGAAAGCTAGGTTTATTAAGAATACTGCACTAAGATTCCCTTAATTAAGAATTCCAATAAAACTGTGACTTTTCAGGTTGACAATGAGGTTGAAGAAATAAGGAATAGTTCATAACAAAGTGCGGATTCCAGACTGCCCATCGAGATTCTCTTATTATAAATCTAATTATTTTTCAAAGTAAGAGCAGTCGGAAGTTTGATAGAGTGTAAATCAAAGCGGATGATCTTAATGGAGAATAGGATTACACGTGGCAGCGGCTAGCCGCTGCACTGGAAAATTCCCTGGAAGAAAGCTTCAGGCTGTTGGGATTCATTGGATAAACGTCAACAGTGTAGATCTGATGGGTTTGAATAGGGACTAGCTGTGGCAAAGAACTGAGAAATAATTTAAATAAAGCGTGGGAATCGCTTTTCTGCACGTGTGCAATATTTGAATAGTACATTTCACGGAAAACATCACTCAAAAAACATATTCGCTGTATCCAAAGTAGATATGAATGAAATAAGAGGGAGTTTTTCTGTTGGTATGTGTTCTTGTAAATGTGGTTCTCGAAATAGATATGTATCAGAGAAAAATATAGTGTGTAGAATTGGATTCATGCAAAAAAACCATTTGAGGTCCCATCAACATTCAAATCCACGCCGACGAGTATTGCTGAAACTCAAAGCCTAGTTTTAGTCAATCCAACATTATTGGTATTTAAGTCTAGTCTCATTATATTTTATTCTGACTAATTATTCAATTATTCGCATATTTTTTCAGGAGTTCTGACTCGTGTAATTTCTATAGTCACCATATCTCGAAGAAGCTAATATAAAAAGATATTTGTAAATGAGGTCACATCTTTTATGGTAAATGTAGAAAAATCGACTATTGTTTTAATGTATTCAAATAATGGAGCGACTAGCCGTGAGCGGCGCCGCGGAGGGACACCAACGAACGACTAGTCGCTAATATTCCAAGCGCGCTCTAGATTCGCTTCAGAAAAGATCTATGTGAAAGCTAGGTTCATCGAGAATACTGCATTAAGATTACCATAATCAGGAATTCTAATAAAATTCTGACTTTTCCACTAGACAATTGGGTTGAAGAAATAAGGAAAATTTGATAACAAAGTGCCAATTCGGGACTGCCCATCAAGAATTCTCATGTTATAAATCTAAGGGTTTTTCGAAGTAAGAACAGCCTGGAATTTGATAGGTTGTGAACCAAAGAGGATGATCTTATAGGAGAATATGATTACACGTGGCAGCGGCTAGCCGCTGCACTAGAATATTCCCTAGGAGAAGACGTCAATGGTCTAGATCTGATGGGTTTCAATAGGGACCAGAAATGACAAAAAACTAAGAACTATTTTCAAGTTAAGTATGAACAACTTAGCTCAGCGAGCATCCATTTGTGTTTCACTACTTTCTCGACAGAAGCATGCGCCATTTTTAGAACGAATTGTTACTGAAGATGAAAAATGGGTGTGTTATGTCAACGTCTGCCGTAGAAGGCAGTGGCTTGATCCTGATGAAGAAACATTACCGGATGTAAAGCCTGACTTGCATCCACAGAAGATAATGTTGTGCATTTGGTGGGATATGAGCGGTGTCATCTATTTAGAGCTGTTAGATATCAATCAAAAGATTACTACCAATGTCTACTCTCAGCAATTGCAGCGATTGAATGACGTTCTACTTCAAAAGCAACCGGCTTTGGCGAAACAAAAAGACGTCATCCTTCTCCATGACAACAGTCGACCTCATGTGGCAAAGTTGACTCAGCAAAAAATCGAACAGTTACGATGGGAAGTTTTTCCGCACCCACCGTGGTCACCTGTTCCTATCTCTTCGAAACTATCTGTGCAATAGTCACTATGAAGACTTCGATGAGCTAAAATCCGACCTAACTGCCTTTTTCGAATCAAAATCGGTTAGTTTCTACAAACGTGGAATTGAACTATTGCCAGAAAGATGGGCAAAGGTTGTCGAAAACGATGGCGATTATATTGTTGATTGATGTTCGCATATCTTTATTGAAAAATAAATTTGTTGTTGAACCAAAAAAAAACGTGCAGAACTTATGTACCAACTGGATATTAATCAAATCTAGGTGAAGTAGTCAATCATTGGATCAATAAGGAATTTAATTGTACATTACGAGCTAAATATTTAATTCTAATCGGATCACCGGGTACTGGAAAAACATCCTTTGCTAAATCGTTATCTAGTCATTATAATTATTTCAATGGAAAATGGCGATTAAATCTTTGGAAAAATTTTGCACGTTATTCTACTTTCGACAATATTGGTTGGGATCCATTCGAAGAAAAAGAATATCCAAAGAAAAAAGATATATCAACACAAGACGAACCTTTTAATGTATGTAACACATGTTTCTTTCATTATTCCTAGTTTTGATTTTAATTTCATCTAAACATCATCTCTCTCATAATTGATCTAGGCAACGGATGATATCGAAATAGTCTTAGAGATTGATTGTACACAACCAGCTATTGTATTTTCGAAACCAGGTCCAGCAGAAGAAGCACTAGTACGTCAACCAATCACATACGAAGATCGATGTGAAGCTACACTTTCGTAACAACGAGCTATCATTTACCGAATGGGTAAACACTTATTAAATGCCATCTCTGCAAAACAATTTAACGTTTCTATTTTTCTTTCGTCAATATAGGTCCAAACGAATATTTATACAAACCACAAAAGCATTATTAAAATGTACACAACTAACTATCATGCACTTTCTATGTTTTCTGTTCACTCTAGAATTTCTATGAATTCCTTCTACAAACAGTTCATCATCCTTCTAATCAAACTCATTTTCAGTTACTATTCTCACCGATTCAGTCACCCCCATCTCACTTATATTTGTATGGTTATGATATATTTTCTGTTATTGTATCATATATTTTTCTTTTGAATATAGATTACCAGATATAATCAATGGCGCTCAATCTCTTTCTTTTCTTAATTAATCGGAAACCTTCGTTTTCATATTATTCACGTTTTTCTTTCTATTCTAGATACATCGAATTCAATAAAAACATTAATTCTACATAAATCTGTACAACATAATCTCTACTGTTTACACAACACAACATCAAAGTAAGAAATATGTTAATCAAACACAAATAAAAGGTTTTTAATCAAACATGTCCCATGAACATTTTTTGCATATAAACAAACTCGAAGCTAAATTTGCGATAGCACAACATTTCCCTTCAATCTGCCCATTAGACATAGAGCATAACAAAAGCTAAAGGTAATCTACTACGCTTCAACAATGACAAAAAAAGTTTCACCATTCTTTATCCCAAACAAACAACACAATTTTCTTGACATAAAAAAACCAGTATTCGTAAAACTTGACCAGATTTGAGTTTAGTAACATCGAAATACCAACGGTATTGTGGTAAGTATTACACATCCCACACCCACATCCACCCATTTTAGATATATTGATGATATTTTCATGATTTCCAATGAATCTATTGAAAACATTAAAGCATTAATTGATCAAGAAAATGAAAAAGATTCAAATAATCATATTAATTATACAATACATGAATCGATAGAATTCCTTGATGTTCTTATCGAGAATGTTGAAGGAAAGTTGAATACAACAGTTTTTCGTAAACCAGCTGCTGAGCCATACATACTTCCATATACATCTAATCATCCACGGCTTACACATTCCAATACAATCTATACAGCATTACTTCGTGGTATTCGTCTCTATTCGGATGTTCACACATTTGATTAAGAACGATTGAATATTGAAATAGCATTACTTCTCAATGGATATCCACGAAACTTTATCCGACGTCATTTCAAAGAATTCTTTAAAAATCACAACTCTTCGCCGATCTACCAAAACTTGGATGAACAAAGATATAAAGAACTTCATCTACAATTAGTAAATGAATCTTTAACTGATGATCAACGACAACTTCCACCAAACCAACAATCGGTGACTGAACAACACAAAAATTCACACACAAAAGAGAAACCGAAGAACGAAAAAAAAATGATTATACATTATAGATATGAAAGCGGACCGTTAAAAAACTTCAGTCATCAATTCAAGAAGCTATTTAAAAAACACTTTTACTACGAAAATTCATCGTTAAAAAATGTTCGACTTATAATTGGTACTCGAACAAATAAAACCTTAGAAAATTTATTAGTTCATAAAAAATCATCTCGCAATCTCTTAAGAAATATCGATTAACAACATTGCGTTACCAACAATGAAAAAACTGAACATATGACTAAAATACTTAGTTGTGAATATTTTTCATTGTATATCTTTTCATTATATGAATAAAGCTATTCCAAAACTCAATCATCTGTCCTACAAAAAAACCATAACACAAATAAGAAAAAATCCACCTACATCCCTTTCATTTTTATTCTAGATATGTATAAAACACCAAACCACAATCGAACACTTCTAATCACCAAGCACAAAAACAAGGGAACCTGACCCATCTTAACAATAACACAACCAACCAGAAAAATCAAAACTTAACCAAGCAAACCAAAAAACATCAAATGAATATTCCAATCACCAATAAGAAAAATTGGCAAAATAGTCAGCCATACATGGTAACTCCCACTAATTTCAAAACTCTCAGTGTGACTAAACATTCACTTCTATATACGATGAAGGTCATATTTAAGCTAATTTTACTTGAAAATTATATTTGTAAACTCTACTTATGCAAATGTTCGCAAAATTTTAATTATTGCATTGAAACAGTAATTCATATGTTTCGGTTTTTCATTGAATTACTATCTAGTAGATACAATATTAAGTATTCCACCTGGCGAAGTTCCACCAAGACGGAAACAACGTTGTCGTGAACGGCGATTATTCTAATAATGCCCACACTTATACACACCCCAAATGAAAATTTTGTCCCTCATATTGTTTGTTTCCATTTCTCATGCTTTAGCAAAAAAGTCACTAGAATAAATTCAAACTGTATGAAATTTTTCACAGAATGATTGATAAATAGAGAACTGCAATGATATCATTTATCTCACTAAATGAGAAAATGTTATCCGAGAAAATATTATATAAACAATGAAAAATGCAAGTATAAAATACAAAATTCATCGTTTCAATAATTTTAAAAACCGTCATTGACAGAAAAATTTTTTAAATATGCGCATATTTTTCTTTTTTTACTGTTTCTAAAAAATAAGAAAATTTTTTTCAAGGACATACGTTATTCTTAGCGATCGTCTGACGTTACTTCATCAATGCTTATTAATTTCACTAAATTAAAACTATAGATAAAATAACAAGAAAAACTGTTTCTAGTTCTGAAACAATTACAAGGAAATAATTAAATATAAATTGTCTTTATATAACGTTCGATATTTTGTAGAAGCAGATCTAAATAGAATGCAGAAAGGCATAGGGATAGAAATTCTGGACTTGTCCCCATACCTGGGAGATATTACCGTGGAACGTCATGCGCGGTAAAAGACATATTTGGGAAGGCAAAGTCTACTATAGCATGAGTGTGACACACGAATGAGTCTATGGTATCTATGATTTACCTTTTTTAGATACTCTCTCTGACATATTACGACTAATATTTTCTATTACCAAAGTGTATTAACCAATGATAGTAATGGATAAGCCGAAACATAAGTTGATAAATTTATTCATTGACAACAAAGTGAAAGCGGCTCCATTGTGTTTGATATTCATATTATACTGGGATTGTGCTAATAATTGATTGACGATATATTCAAAGTTTTAACAGTCAGAAAAAATGACATTATTACGTGACTTATACATCCTTAGTTTCTTGCAACGTCAATTTCTTTTCATTCTTTAATGGCATGTTTCATAAAAGTCGTGCCAAAATAATTAATGATTACGTGCTTCGAAGTTAAAATGAAGGTGAATGGAAGGTTAGATAATTATGTTTTTGATGATTATAAAATCTATTTTTATCAAATATGCTTTCTTTAACAACATATAAAACATATTTGTCATAAAAGACAGTTGTTGAAAACCAGAATGTCGACATCGTTATCTTTGATAGGAAAACAAATAATAATTTATGGTGGACTACCAGTGTTTATTGCTGGAACAGTAGGCGGGCTTCTCAATACTCTTGTCTTTCTTAGTCTTCGAACATTTCGACAAAGTTCATGTGCATTTTATTTAACTATTATGTCAATTTTAAGCATAATTCAATTGTGTCTTGCGCTTCTCGCACGTGTTATAACTGCCATATCAAGTGTCGATGCAACTGAAACATCACTATTCTATTGTAAATCACGTCTCTATTTAATTAATACATGTAATGTAATTTCAATGACATGCTTTTGTTTGGCTACTATTGATCAATATTGTGCAACTTGCTCTAACCTCCATTGGCAACAATTCTGCAATATTAAACTAGCTCGACGTATAATCATTATATTTATTATCATTTGGATTCTACATGGAATTCCATATTTAGTATTTTATGATCATGTTTCATTACCAAATACAAATAAATTTATTTGCATCGTAACAAATCAGATTTTTGATCAGTATCGCGGGTTTTTCATGGTACTTGGGCTGATCGGATTTCTACCTATTACTATTGCAGCTTTATTTGGATCCATGGCCTTTCGCAATATAAAGGAAATGCCTTATCGCACAGTACCACTTGTTCGACGTGAACTAGATAAGCAGTTAACTGTCATGGTTTTAGTTCAAGTTGTTGTAGGTATTTTTGGTCTTCTACCATATACAACTGTCTTTGCTGTTGCAACGAACAAAAATCTCACCAGCGATCCAGTTATTCAAGCAAAACTTCAGTTTGCAACAACTGTCACTGTTATCATTTACTATACATATTTTGCGGTAAGTGTGAGATAGAATAAACGAATTTTTTCGTTTGATTATATTATTTTAGAGTCCATTTTATGTTTATATTTGTGTATCTGAACGTTTTCGTAAACAATTGTTCTATGTACTGTTCAATATACATCTTAATCGTTGGAGACGACGAAGGATAATTATCAATCATGTCGCACCAGAGACATAATAGAACATTATTGTACTTTGACATTGTTATTCGTATTCAACGTGTGTTTTATTATTATTGTCATATCAATCTCTTTCTTTATATAATTTATATGAAAAAATAAATTAAATAAAGCCTATTACGCATCATTAAAAAATCTCAACTATAATTAATGACTGACTTTTATAGTATATGACGAAATACGGAAGTAAATGAAAAAGATTTACTTTGTATAGTTTGATACTCTAACTAATAATTGTTTCCCTTCATTAAATACTTTTCTCTTTTAAGAAAGCCATATACATAATTATGCACGAAAAACTCAAACAAATCGTCTTTCTGCACATGAACAATACATTTTAATGCAATACTCTGCTATCAATAATGGTCGAAAATTCATTGCTGATAGATAGTAAAGTTCAATATGTGACTAAATCTTTGTTATCTTGTTAGACAATGAGTACTAAGCACATTCTTTAATATTTGTGAAAATGTGTGAATATCATTTTACTCATCCTGTATAGCTCTATTTAGAAGTAAAGATAGATGAATGACGGAACATTCACACTTTAGTAGTTGATAGTTGAGATTGAAATTTATGTGAAGTATGTCTGTGAATACTAGCTGATTTACTTGTAATAGATAGATCAGCAATTAAATGTAAACCAAACTCATTGTATCTCAAAAGAGATTTATAGAAAGATAAGGAAATTGGCAATGATATCAGAGCACTTAAAGCGCTAATATTGGCATCTGTTGGCAATAACGCTGTTAACGATCTACATGTTGTTAACAACGAGGGTTATTATATTGAATAAATACAGCACTGATCATTTCTTCTTCACGTTCAATACTAAACATATGTACGTATAGTACATATTTATCTGTCACGTGTCGTGCACGTGGCTGGTTGTAATTAGATATTTTATCTAATTGTGTTCATCGTTGTTCAAAATTATAATAAAACATCAACAAATATCTAACAATAGTTATAGAAGCCACGGTATTAGGCATGTAAACTCGTGCACAACAGCATCGGATGCGAGATTAATGAATTATGAGGATAAATTCGCCTTACTTCATCACTAACGAACTCAATACAATTATAATCGTCGTTTACACGTGTCTATTTCCAGTTTAATGAACTCACAATCAGCATTTCCATTTCAGTCTCCAATGCGTCGAAATCGAAATGATTTCGAAGCTGACGATGGATTTATGTTGGTCGAAAATAACAGAAGCAAAAGATGTAGAAATCAACATGATCAATGCGACAGCGACTTTGAAAATGACCAAGAGAATAATAATAATCGTCATTTGGATTATCCACAACAACGAACACCTTATTCAGTTTACAATCGTCCTTCCTCTCACATGAATCAACAACACTCGAGTTCTGATACTCATCATACATTTTTATCTCCTAATCATCAAAATGCACATCTTCAAAAATTAACAGTATCAAATGAATCTACTCGTTATACACAAAGTCGACCATATTCACGTTTCGTATCGCATTCTGTTTCTGGAAATGTTAAAGAAAAAGCGATTGCCAACGATGTAATAAAGCATTTCAAGGAGGTACATCAAACAAATGTTTCATTTTCTAATATTCGACCCTCCACCTTGAAATGTATTAATAACAAATATAATTATTTAGTCTGTGTGAAAGACTCCAAATCATTCTGTACTCTATTTGAAGCAAGAAATTGGCCTCAACAACTAGGCAAACAAAAATTCACGCTGCAATCTATTTCTTCGCTTCTTCTTCAACTTTCGTTTGCCATTAAAAAAGTCAACTTGCACATTATCTTCAACGACTTTATGAACGATCTTAAAGATTTATTTCCAGAAATCCACAGTATCGTTCTTTTTTGAAACAACTTCTAAAACAAAATTAAATTAATCAAAGTACAAATATTATCTATTGAAAAACGTGAAGAAATTCTAGAAAGAGGTAAAACCAATGTGAATTCTTTGACTTATGATGTTAATGAATACCTCAATCGAATCATAGTATTCATCTGTAGCAAATATCAAGCTATTGGCTACTTTCGATGTTAGTGCACTCAAGTTGAAAATACTTGCGAGGTATGTGGAGTTCGTAATCCGGATCTAAAGTAACATACTTGTTCTTTACAAATCAAGTGTGTAGACTTCAGAGGCACTCACCTTTCCAAGAGTCTCAAATGTTCAGTAGTCAGAGACTATCGTGCTACTTTGATAAAAAATTGCTATCATTGAATTCTAACGCGTATTCACAAAAGTCAAGAACTTATAATAACAATAATAATTACAACGTAGCTGTTTTTTCAACGCTCTCTTCGTCACAGTTACCTTCAATTACTGGCATGACCAACTCGATGATGGAGAAAATCGATGAATTATTGAAAAGTATATCGAAGATTAACACATTCACCGCGATGTGAGCCACAGGTGGCTCACAGCATATTTTCTAAGGAAAATAACAAAAAACAGTTTCTTTTTCTTCTTTTTCTTATTATGTAGTGGATGCCATATATTCCCGCATCCGCTCCGTTCTGTTCAGTATTCGAATCGTTTATTACATTGAGTCATGCTTCTCATTGAAACAATCAAGACAAAAGTATTTATCACAATCAGAACAGAAAGTTTTTACTCTCTTCGCTGCTGTTGCACTTGCTTCTCTTGATTGTTGTTGCCTAATTTTCTCATAGCAGCCAGTACAGCGTCTTCTGACATCGCGAGCAGATTCTTCTTTTTCCTCAGGTTTGTGATCAGCGAGTTTGCGCTTCAGATGGCTTGCTGATTATTGTCTTGGACCAGGTTTCAGTTTCTCGAATGGTGTACCAAGGAGCAAAGATCATACAAGACTTTTACGAAGCCGCAGAATAGTCATGTCGCTTGTGGCATAATTTTCTTTGTAAATTAGATAACTATTAACTACTGCGGTTCCAAATATCAATTCAAATGCCACCTTTTTATACCATTTTATTGACCGTCTGAGACATGTATAGTATGTTGATAGTTGATCTGATAAATCACTGCCTTGTCTCCCTACATTCTGATCGAGAACAACTTGTGGCTGCATGATGCGCTCATTTAGTTTATTGGTTTTTCCAGTGTCCACCACAGTTGCTGAATGAGATGGTTTTGTGGATATCATCAAAACGTCTCTTTTATCGTTCCACTTGATTAATTTTATGCCGTTTTTGCTCTGGAGTCCATAAACTTCACTACATTTGAGCTTTTTCTGAACAACCTTATGTCTTGCACCAACACAATTACTTCTCAATGTCCCAATAAGATATATGTCATTACGTAATAAACATTTTGCAAGAGGAATACTCGTAAAGAAGTTGTCAGTCACTATAGTTCGGTAACATCCCAAAGGATCTTCTGATAAATCCATGACGACTGTTTGAGAATGTCCAAGATCAGCGATTGGATCCTGCTTTCCATTATAAACGATAAAATCCCAAGTATATTTATGTCTACTCACTATCTTGTATATCTTAATACCATATTTGTGTGATTTGCGGGATATGTATTGTTTGAACAGGAGTCTGCTTCGCTATGGTATCGTTGTTTCATCAATAGTAATAATTGAGCGAGGAATGTGAACCGATTTAAATCTGGCTTTCAAAAGATCTAAACGTGGTTTCAATTTGAATAGACTATCTTGGTCTGCATGCTCTTCTTCATTGTTCGAAAAATGGAAAAACTTGAGAAGCAATTCAAATTTGCCTCTCGGTATCGTATTTTGAATAATTTCAGATCCGTACAATTTGCTTTTGCTCTAATAATGAACCATTTGTGGCATTTCTACCAACCCTATCTCGATAATAACTCCCAAAAACTTAAGTATATCTTTATTAGTAGTTGGTTCTCATTGACGAGTTTTTGATCGACTACTCAGCTTCTGAGTTTGTAAGTATTGCTCTGCGTATCGATTTGTTTCGCGAACCATGAGATTAATGTTTTCATCAATGATGAAATGTCGATAGCAATCGATGGGATTGATTGTATTCTCTTCTGACGTTGACACTACTTCTTCGATGAGCCCATAATTCTCTTGGAAGTCAGCATCAGATTCTGATTCTGTTTCGTTCCAGACTTGTAAATCCACGTCATCATCATCAGCAACTTCTTCTACGGAGCTTGAGGATTCAAACTGCATTTTAGCAAAATCATCATCCAAACCACTCACATCACTGACGAGGGAAGGTTCCTAATTGTCCCCTCGCTTTTGAATCGAGTATATGCCCAAACGATAGACCTCACTGAGTTATTAAACACCATACAAGGTTTCGGTTTCCCAGGCTTCCTGAGCAGAGATATACAATTATTACTGTCACTAGTTTTGCTGTACTACTGTATTAATATATACGATATCTTGACTAAACATGCTCTGATCTGGTTCAAATTTATATCAGTAATATAGTACTCAGTACTGATTAAGATCCTAGAGTTCGAAGATAAGAATTTGTTTGACATACCGATTGATTATTAAAAAATAATATGTGCTCCTCCTCAAAGATACAAGTATTGATTCATCTGATATTTCCAGTACACATTCATTTTATAGTTAGCATACATGTGGAAATATCATCTCATTTGTCAATACTTTAGCTAATAAGAATCCGA